>JANITX010000003.1:39954164-39965934 GCA_027564395.1 Erythroxylum ulei | reverse complement strand
TATCAACCATTTATTTTTGTGAGACCTACGTGAGACTTATACGGGATTCACATAAATAAATGACTAAAATTTATTAGACACAATAAGACACCATAATATTAGACAGAAGATCTGAACTCTTTTATTTCTGTTCCCTGACTGCGTGGTTTTGCTACATTTTCTTTCCTTCTACTAGTGTTGTTTTGAAATTTTTTTGCTCTCTTGCGCTGATGGCGTTGTGGTGGTTGTGTTCTTATTTTTTTTGGTTGCCGCATTTTATTGGTTATTTAAGTTCCATCAATCCTATAAAAATAATATTTAATACAATATATATATATATAGCAATAAAATATAAAATTAAATAACTTAATAATTAATAAGAAAATGCAACAATTTGACCTAAAAGTGTTATGTAAATAATTTAAAACAATGTAAAATAGGGGTATAAAATATGTTATAATTTCTACTTATCACAAATATACATTAAAAAAACAAATAGAAAACAAATGGTTCATAATTTTAAATCTCCCTTTTATCTCTAATCGAATATTTTTTGTAAGTTAAAGGTTTGATATTGTATTCTCTTGGATCTTTCGATGATTTCTTCATGTTTTCCACTATTCTGGATCAAAATCGACCGTTTAATCACCTCTGAAAGTCTCTGAATGTATCTACACTTTTGCCCCACTATTGTACCTCTAAATACATCTTTTATAGTAATTTTAAGGGTATCTAGACCATGAACTAGACTGTGTTTAACCAAAAATACCAAAATTTTGCGATTTTGCATGATCAAAGAGAAGTTCAAGGGTTGATGTGCGACCATGTATCCCTTCTTTGCTTTAAATCTTCGTTTTATGTTACATTTTTATTCGAATTCTTCTTCTTTTAATATGAGAAGGCAATTAGAGCTTATAAATGCACTTGGGGCAAATAAGTATTAAACATACAATAAAAATATAAAATATCAAACAAAAATACAACAAATATGAGGTATAAATATGGTTAATTATGCATCTATCACATAGTGAGAGGAAGAGGTAAAAGTAAGAATAAAGGTAGAAAGGTTAGTAAATACGGAGTACACTTCAATAAGTAAATTATCTCAATTGAATACCATACAAGTCAATTGATACATGGAACTATTCTCAATTAGTATTTGAAAGTATACAAGGAATAAATAACTGTTATTATTATCATATATAAAAAAAAGGAGAAAACTTTAGATAATAAGGCCAGGTAGCTCTCAGAGATTTGTTATTGTTGAATCTAATTCTTATATTGAAATTGTTTTAAATAAGAGGATTGTAAAGAAATAGAGGGAATAACATCACTTCTTCTACATTATGTAAATGTGAGCAACACAAAAAAAGAAGAAGAAGGCTTTTAGATTCGGCCTTAAACTTATGTCAAACTTGATTTTTGAACTTGTTATGATTTATGTTATTATTTATTCCATTTCGCACTTGGTTAAAGGGAAATTGCTTAGCTTTATACTTGGTACAATTACTACTTTTCATTTTCTTGTACATTTTTGTTATTACTTATGACATTTTGGACTTAGTTAAATGGAAGTTGCATGACATTAAACTTAGCTTACAACTTTGCATTCATAAACTACTTATTGAATTGATAAGAAATTATTGATTTATAATGAGGGAATTATGTTTAAAGCTCTATGTTGATTTACGAGCTGGATAATAGTTGGTAATGTTGATATTTACAGCATTCATCATTGGATATTTTTTTAGGAGAATATCATTCACTAATAATTGAGTACAAAAATAACTACAAAAAACATTATGGAAGTTAATAAAATATTTGTCTACACGACATACATATTGTTGTAATTCTAACAAAATATTCTTATCAAATTATTTTGGTGGAACACTAAAGTTGTTAAAGTTAATATCCTTTAACATTTCAATAAATAGAGTTACAGATATACCTATAAATATTACAAAACCTATTCTATAATTAAATATCACCACCCTTTATGTTTTTAACTTTTATGTTGCATATTTCAGAATATGTCTAGCAAAATTAAATAAGCTATCAAATTTTATTTATTAAAATTAAAACACATGATACAATTGTTCCAAAATACACAGAAGTACGTGAAATATATACATATATGAAGATGTCAAACTCTTTTTACCTAATTTCTCTCCCTTTTTAAGAAAAAACCTAATCCTTATGAACAATAGGTTGCATTGTTTAATTGAAATTCCAGTCAAAAAATAAATTCAATTAAGATTAAAGGGTTATGAAGTTAAGGGGCAAAGGCAAGTGAGCAATGGAGCGGCATAAAATGATAAACTTAATACAAATTAATTATAGAGCTAAAAACTGCCCTTACTATTCTCAAGTAAGGAAATATGGCCAAATCGATGTTCTTTCTTTTTAATTGAGGGTTTCTTTGAAGGGGCTCACTCTTTAGAAGCATGACCCAGTGGCTTTGAAACTTCAAAAGGTTACATCTCCTGATCCAGAAAAATCCAACGACAACATGAATGTGATATAATGTTTTAAAAGAAATCACAAAGAAATGGAGAAGAACTTGAGAAATCCTATTTTATGTTTCTATCTCTTGCTTCTCCTATTCTCTATTCTTGGTTGTTTGTATTATCTACGAAGTGATGGCGGATAAAGTTGGGAGGCGAATGCAAATGGAAGTTTAAGCCAAAGGGTCTACTCAGGTATTGTTCAAATTCTTTTGTTCTTTGAAACATAATGTGGGACACAAGAACCAAATTAGGTCATAGAAACAATAATATGATCTCTAATAGTGTGAATCTTTAAATGAAGAGATGTTAAGAACGATCTTATTAGGTTGGAGAACCTCTTCTTTAAAGCCAGAAGAACTGAAGACATACTACATAGTAAGTACACACAAACAAGTATAAGCATACATATCTAGAAATTATGATGTAAATGCAAAAAGTGGTTATCATCGTTGTAAGATTCAATTAAGGAAGATGGTGGCTATTGGAATCAAGGTGTTGGATTTTATACTACTATAAAATAAAGAAAAAGTCATAGTTCTTTGACCTAGTTCAGTAAGGCCTACCTTCGTCGCCTATAAGGCCCATCCCCGTTTTAATTTATGAAATTCTCAAATCTAAAAAAGGATTCAACCAGTCAGATAAATGAGTCCTAGGCACCATCTGATTACAGGTCCTAGACCTAAATTGGATTGATATGGGGAGAATGAATGTGATAAGAGAGGATGAATCTTTGAATTTAGGGCATCTAGATCATAGGAGAAACTTACTCTGTCCATCAAGCTCAAAACATGATATTAAAAAATGGTATCTTTGGTTCTCTTCTTCGTAAATCCCTTGTTCGAAACTTCTTAATTTTGCAAGTAAATCATCTACCTTTTACTTGAATTCCATTGTTTGTTACTCTCCACCGTCTCTTCGACTAAATCTACAATACCAATCCCACTCTTTAACCAAAACATGTTTAAAAAACTACTTTAATTGTTTTAAGTCTTTACTCTCTTTTTTCATTTCAACTATCTTTTTCCTTTTTTATAATTAAGTTTTAAATTTATTAGAATGATATATTATTTTTGACAACAAAATATTCAATATATTGTGTTAATATTAGTATTAACTTTTTTGAATCTATAATATGTTATGTATTTTACTTAGAAGTTGGCCTAGAATTGAAAGAAATGGTACTCAACAGAGCATTCCCTATAGTAGAGTGGTGGGAGCACTTGCAATAAAAACTACTACACGGGTAACTAACTTGACCGAATAGACTAGAACTAATGTCGACTTGAACTTTAGATCCATTATGTTCTATTGATTAGATCTTTTCTTATGTTTGAAGAGTCATTTGAAAGATATGTGGCCATGAAATAGGGATTTAATGGAACAAAATTCACAGGTTGGTAGAATTGGAAAGCACCTTTTTCTTTCGTATTTTGGACATGGAACAATATGTTCTTGTGGAAACATGGAAGAATTGAAATCTTAGATCAAAACATTATGTGTGGATGGTATGAACTGTCTAAACAAAAATTGCTGAACAACGAGAAACCAGAGTTTTTACTCACTACAACAAAAAAATAAGGCTAACCAAATACTTAATTAGATGTTGCCATTAATTTCTTTGTTTTAACAATACTACTTCTTATTGCAATATTTTGAGTCATCACATAACAATGGTGTTGTTTTTAAGTTTGGGCTTTGGTCTTTGTGGGATGGGTTCAATGATAAAGGGTAACATTTTTCTTCTAATGTAATTGGTTTTCTTTTATAGGTGCATCTGCCTATATTAGCTTTGTTGTTATTGAAATAAACTATTTTTATTTAACAAGGAGGTTGAAGAATTGGTTGAATTTGAAGCAAAAAATACTTGCACTATACTTACAACTTAACATAAAATCCAATTTTACGTTGACTTTCTCTTCTTTTGTTATTATAATGTTGATTTAAGGGTTACATTGGAACAACCAAAGACGGTACCAATGTGAGCTAGCAATGCTATGTAATTAGCTTCATCTTGCTTTAGTTAGAAGAATAATATGGACACTTGAAAATGAAAATTTTGTAGATCATTAGTTTCTTTAATAACTCATAAATTAAAAATTAAAACAAGATCAATATAATCTTAAAACAAACTTATTATTTATAAAATATGTGAGTACACTCAAAACATATAGAGGACTAGCTAGCTTTCCAAGTAAGTAGTAAGCATAGGTATGTAGGTATAAAGAGCAAACTGAGTTTTCTTTCATGTTTCAACTAGAAAAGAAGAATAGGAATTGGTAAGGAGAAATGAAGTTTCACGTAAGTTTTAACTAAAATTTTGTAAGGACTTTATGTTTATATTTATATGCATGTGATGAAATACATATAATGCTAATTTTAGTTTAGATCTAGTTAGTTTAGGCAAGGGATAGATATGAAATAGGGGAAAGCTAACTTGAGGAAAAGACTCCTGCAACTAGGGCAATTTCAATCTCTCTGTTAGTGCTGTGTGGTTTAGTTTGTATTACACCATTTATATGTTAGTTTTGTTATTTTCTTTCTCATCATGTCTCCTTCATTTTAAGCACTTAGAATTGCTTCTTCATTAACTATTACCCTAGTTAGTTACTGGACCAAGTTTATTTAAAGTACAAGTCTTACTTTGTTAGATGTTCCTTTATTCTAGTTTTTGACTTAGTAATTGAATCAGAGTTATATTTTAGTTGTGATTCCTAGATTTCAAGATTTGTGTTAATAGTGTTGTTGTTTTTTCTTGGACTCAATCTCTACAAATAATTCTTGAGATGGTGGTAACCAATGAAGTTAAATTTTACACTTTTTTTTTCTTGAGCTTGATAATTATCCTACAGCTTTTGATCATTGCTCTCTTATTCTTACGTAGTTCGCTATCAAAGTTACATTTACTTATAACTTTTAACATCCTAAATTATACTGCTAATCAATAGAATAAAATAGATCAAAAATCTAGTAAGGGCATTAAAATCATTCTACTTATAGGATGAAGGTTTAGGAAGATGCTAAGGGACTTTGATATGACATAATGATACACAAGTTATTCACATCCTCAGCTTATAAGCATTCTAGTTTTATTTCCTTATTCTCAAGGCAGAGTCATACAAGAATTTCATGTCTAGGCCTCGACATAAAAAAGTGTATCTTATCTTTATTTATTATTTTATATATAACCTCAATGTTTTTAGTTGATGATTGGTTATGGCTATGGCTATGCCAGGGCCAATAGATGTTGTACTTGCTAGCACTTCTTTATGTTTGCTTTAGGATAATATCTTTCTATTAACATCTAAATTGTAATTGAGGAGAAAATTTTTAAAGCATTTTTTTGAAATATTCTATTCTTCCAAATCATACATTTCAACATTAGAATATTAGATGAAAAAGTTCTTTTTAATTTAATGTTGTTCATCTTATTATCTTTTCCATTGAGATCAATTGAAAATTATTTTTGCTTATTTTTTCATTTGCAAATATTGCACCCAATGTGGATTGAGAGGTTTATGTGTTTTGACTTTGTTTATAAAAAAATTGGATCGTTGTGTTGTTAGTTTTTGAACTACATTAATTTGTATTTATTAAATGGAGGTTACAATAACATAGTTGGTAATTCATTCTTTAGATATATCAACCTATTTATGAGCGTAGTTATTTTGGAATAATTCTAATCTTCTTGTTGAATATTTTTTAGAAAGTTGATGACTAAGAGAGGATAAAGAGGTTCTTGTGAAGGATTTTGAAGTGCTCATACATACTTTTTTTTTTATATATATTTTAGTTGACAGACTTATATTCCATATGGATTAAAAGAAGATAATATAGATGTATATTTTAAATAATAATTTTTAACTATTGTATTTTGAATATGTTAATGGTTGAATTTCATTAAGTCTATATGAACTATATGATAGCATATATAAATGTAGTTTTTTGGTCATTGACATTTGGCAGCATATATTTTAGGATAGATATTAAGGTATGTATGGTTGCTTTTAATATTATATATTTTTGTCTTAATGAAAATTAATGTATGTTGTAGCTAATGAAACAAAAAATTGTTATTTTTGTTATTACATACTGTTGCCAAAAAAATTCAATTCATTTCCTTATAAAGATTCAAACTATTGTTATATTCATTCAATATTGTTGCTATAGTTTGAAATATTCTATTGCCTTAATCAAAATTTTAAGCAATATTATTCATTTTGTTGCCTAATAAAATTTTTAGTTGTGTAACAGCTCCACTTTATTTAATGGTATGAATTATGTTGCCTTAATAAAAAGGCAAAAATAATTTGTACTTATAGTTACTATTTTGTCTGTTTCCTAAAGTTGTTTTGGCTGTAGTGTTGGAACCAAGAATTTGGAGGTGGTAGTATATCACATGCTGAAATCATAAAAAGAAATACCAAATATAAGCAAGTGGCAAGGTGGCAATAAATCTCATGGTCTAATAAAGGGTAATTTTACATCAATTTGTAATACAAGTTAAAAGAATAGTTAAATTCTTTTGTGTAAATCTTATAAAGGGTATCTTCATGAAAATAATGTAATGTGAAATTCAAAAGTGTATAATCTTTTTCTTAATAGAAACATAAATTAAACTACTAAACACTGTCTTATTAAGGTTATATGACAAAAGTATTATACATTCTAGCTAGAATAGATATAGATATTAGCTGACTTATAATCATCAATAGGAAAATGTAATAATAGTGTAAGCATGAATTATCATTCTTTTTCCTTGCCTAGTTGAACAAGCCATATTATGAATTACCTCAACTAGTGATGGTAGAGGGTGGAGGAAGAGAGATGAAGATCATGGGGGGAAAAAAATCAAAACCATGAACAATAAATAAGACCAAATACTGAAAACAAAAATGAGATACAGAAAATTAATTTTCAAAAGTGACAAAGTAAAGAGAAGAAGTACCTAACTTCAGTGGTTGTCATTGTAGTTTCTTCAATTTCATGGGTTACTTTGATTTTCATAGGTTATGGTTTATATTTTCCCAAATAAGAGACAACTTAATTCCTTGATTTAATTGTTTTCATGGAAAAAACACAAAATTGCCTTTAATTTTCTTATTTTTACTTAATCCAACAACATAACAATAAGTATGTAGCATAAATAAATTATGCCGATAAAATGAGATTCAAAAGAGAAGATTTTAAAAAGTGTGAGGTTAATTTAGCAAAAAAAAAATAAATAAATTAAAGACCAATTTAGACTTCTTTCTAAAATTCTATTTTGTATAATTAAAAGAGGTTGTCTTAAGACTGCAATGTCTCTTCCATTTATCAACAAAATTAAGTTGTTTGTGTTTCTCTATTTCAGCTTATATACAGAAATACATCTTGAAATGTCAGTATTCGAATTCGGTGACTTTCTACATGCATTTATGTGGGAAATCACTACAAAACTTCCCTCGATGCGGAACATAACTTGTAATAGGGCAACCAAAATAATAAGCAACATAACATACACTGAATCAAAAAGCCTTGGTGTTAACTTGTCTCATTTATTTGTTTCAATGGTTACAAAAATTTGATGAATGTGTTAGAACGGAAGTTTGTGTATGTATCTATGATTCTATCGTAAACAACACCATGCAGAGGCTGTAAGCAAGCACCTATCTTGCCATCCGAGAGAAATAGTCCTACCGTCATCTTGTTCAAACACCCTGAAACCACCGTTCTCTCCATCAAATTGGCGTGAACAAGAGTGTGTTCTGATTTTCAACAAAAGCTTGGCTTGTATCAAGCACTTTGAACTTAGTTGAATTCCTGAAAATCCATTACTCTCCATCCTTCCCTTCCACGTCTCCATCTTCTCATATCTTGCACAATTTGTTTCATCCCTGCCGCAATTGAGCATGGATTTAATCTCCTTACCCAGATGGTTCTTCTCGATGTTTAATCTCTCTGAGCTGTCCAGTGGAAGACAATCATCTAAAGAGTCGAACATGGCTGCAAAATAGTGTAGAGACTCCATGAATCTTGATAAGAAATTTCGAGGGCTTCGGTTACCTTGTTGCTCTACCAGTACAACGATGGATGGGCTCAGTGAATGTGCTGATCTTAGCGTGTCAGACACCTTCAAACACTCATTTAAAGTGTTCAAATGAAAAACTAGATTCACAGCGACTGTCTCGTTCTTCTTCTTCCTCGGGTTGATGAGCTTGGATCCTCTTAACAGCCCTTGAAATTCAAACACTAGATTTCGAAAACCTTTTGAGAAACTAACTAATCGAGTCTCAGTTTCTTGCAGTTCGTCAAGGCTTTTACCAAATCCCGTTATACGAAGTGAGATACGGTTAGCAGTGTTTGCCTTTTCAGAGAGAGATTGCATCAATGAAGGCCATTGGAAGCCGTACGAAACATCAAAATCGACGATGTGCAGTGCTCGGTTATTGTTCTCTTCTTCCTTCTCAAAAGCCTCGATAATGACCTGGTTTGCGGTGAAATGAGCAAATTGATAGTAGGGAGAAACGCGGTAGAGATTTGTGAATGCTAAGAATTCTTCTTCAGTTGTTGGTTCCTTTATGATCATTTCATAGAATGGAGATTTTTGAGTGAGAAGTCTTGCCGATAGTCCATCAGCAAAATATGCGACAACTCTCTGAACAGAATCTCCATTTAATGAAACACTTTGGTATAACTCGGTTAGATTATCTAGAGCGGATCCGAGATTATTCTTGTCAACAGCGGTGGCTGTAATTAGAAGCAAATGGATCAAATGAAGACCCTTTCCATCTTCATCGACTCCTTTTCTCTTTTGGTCTAGCTTTATCATCTGCTCCCTCATCTGGAGTAGCCTGAAAATCTTGGCTTCGCAACCTTCATGGTTAGAATTGGAAGGGGTGAGAGTCGACCTTCTCTTCTTCTTCCTACTTATCGATGCATTAGAATCGGAATGTGTAACAATTGCCAAGCTAAGATTCAGTAATTGCTCCTGCTGATCATGTATGTCATTCTCCATGATACACATTAGAGAAAGAGAGAAAGGAGGGTGTTTACAGATAGGATATGAGAGGATAATATAATGGTTTGAGTTTTATGGATGCACTCTGCGAAGGGAATAAGTCAACAAAATTCCATTGTGTCCTTACATGAGAATAGAACCAAAGACGACACACTCAGCGAGACAAAGAACGGAAGGTAGGTCTTCCCATTTATTATTTCCACGAGTAAAAGAGAGACATAAGACTGAGGGTATCTTTTGATTCTGGAGCGAATATGAAAAGATAAGAAGAGAAGGAGAGGATATTTGTCTGAGGTCTTTGGGTGATCCGGTACTTGCATCAGAAGACAGATGCAGTCGACAAAAACAGCGCGGAAAATGGAGTATCCAACCTACCGTCCACAGATGCCCGTCTTTATTTTCTACTTCTGGATACCATATATATATATAAACTCATTTTTTCTGGACCTTTACTGACTAATGTCAATTGAGATTTTAAGTTGAATATAACGATTTTTAGATTTAGTGGAATTATTGCAATTATAATCAACATCTGATTAATCCATTGAATTGAATTTCTCATAATAGTTCATTTGAACTTTTTTCCATGCTCAAAAGGAAGCATAAGTCATCGCAGCTTCTTATAGTTTTTTTCCATGTAATCTGACCACATCTATTAATAGTTCAAGGTTATTGATTTTGTGTCATTTCAGGTTTTTTGTTAAGAAAACCTGAAATGACCCAACCCGTTTACAAAAACAATCTATGGAGAAATCATGTTGGATTACAAGACAATATATTCTCAAATAACAACGGTAGCCGCATGCGCGCATAAGAAATTGACTTTTGTTTCATCGCTTTTCTCTGCCTATGCTAACGCTTCGCGCTTGCACTTGGTTCATTTCAATGCTATTTCTTGTCTTCGGCCATATTCCAATATCGGGAAATT
This sequence comes from Erythroxylum ulei, assembly GCA_027564395.1. NCBI lineage: Eukaryota > Viridiplantae > Streptophyta > Magnoliopsida > Malpighiales > Erythroxylaceae > Erythroxylum > Erythroxylum ulei. Next base: position 39,955,523 of record JANITX010000003.1, on the reverse strand, counting down.
GGCGAAGGGCCGGGGAAATTATGGCATCAAAGTTAAAATAGTTGCCTCGTGGAATTTTTTACGACTTAAATCCCTTGCTTTACATAGGAAAAACCGTTTGAATGTACCTTAAAAACGCATTCTAAACCTTAAATATCACGTAAAAACATAAAGGCATACGTGGATGACAGTTACACTAATGTTTCTTGGATTAATGTCTTGCTTGTGGAAGACATGTAAAGCATATCATCTAAATATTCCTTGGCTCAATTAACTTGGCCTAACAGGACAATGACGCTACTTTTTTTGGTTGTATGGACCGATCCCTGATGCCTTCATAAATATACAGGAGCTTGACATATGGCAACATCTTGGACCCTATAACAAACTAATATTGGCTTGTCTAAACTTTGAGAATCTACAACGGACAAGATCCGTTAAATTGTGTGGCGATAATTCTAATATGGCATTAAACCATTCAGTTTAGTCCATCCAAAACGTAGACCGTTTTCCGGACTTACTCATGAATGTGTTGTCTAGATCTCAAAACTTGTATTTAATTAATGGTGTTGTAAAATCCAAATGGTTATTACCTATCAGATCCCTGAATTGAGACAATCAAAATTTCTCCCTTGGAAAAAGCAGTATCAACATACAGTAGATTGCTATTAGAAGTAATCCTAACCCAGCATTTTACTCTAGTTTCTTGTAAGACAGATTTTTTTAGAGGAAGGATCTTGTTTTCCCACATTTAACTATCAATATATCTATTTAGTTGGCACGAACGAGTGAAACTAGATGAAGATTCTGAGATATAATTAATTATGCTCATAAGTTATGGAATTACTATTAAGAAAAGAACACATTGAAGATCTATTTTTCTTGTGTATATATATATATATATATATTTGGTAAAAACAAAAGGGTTGTCCGGGTGATATCATCTAACATGCTTCAGCAATCCCTCAATTGCTTGTAGTTCAAGGACATGACAACTTTCTTTTTCTTTTTCATTATGTAAGTAGGATTTAGCCTTAGCTGTGGGAACAATGAGATAAACCATATAGTATTAATTTTATGATTGGGAAAGAACTTTCACTAATTACTAAGTACCATTGAGTTCCACTACTGCTTTCTCTTATAGTTTTTAGTTTTTATTTTTTCAAATAAAAACACAAACTTATTTTGTTGTTAATGTCGATATAGTTATATTTTTATTACTGATAATAATTACATTTTTTAAAATGATTAATTATAATTACATATTAGGTAGAACTTAAAGATAAATTATTTTTAATTAATTTTATTTATTAATAGTTATTAATTTAGTTTATTGAAATTAATTACAAAAATTAAATAAAATTAATAAGTAAAAATAAA
>JANITX010000003.1:39775257-39799996 GCA_027564395.1 Erythroxylum ulei | reverse complement strand
GTCGACCGACTGTACTAAGTACCGAGGGATAGATGCCGAGCCATAAATGCCGAGCTCTATCATAACCGACCGACTGAAACGACTGGTGGCGTGCCGCTTCCGCGGGCTCGAGCTCGGATATCACTACGATATCGGGAGCGGGTCGCAGCGGAGCGGGGCGTTACATTCTATAAGGTAGGTTTTAGTTGGTATATCTGTTGGTTCTCCGAGCTCTTTCTACGATTAAGTGTGATAGTCTTACATGGATTTATTGAATTTATTTTCATGTTGCATAGATAGTTTTCCACACTTCTCTTACAAAATTCCCTAGAAAGTTGACCCATTTGAACCTCTCGGTTGTGAATAGAAAAGGCAAAATTTTTCGTTACTTGCTCAAACTTCTCTTCTAGTCTCTTCTGAGCCTCTTCTATGTTTATGAGCTTATCCATGATCTTGTCCAATTTAGAATCCTATGAACTGGACTCATCTTGTTGAAATCCTAATAGGTTTTGATGTTCCAAGTGAGTCCTTACATTGTCAGACCAATAGATATCTGGGTGGTTCTACCACCCTGGATTGTACGTGTTCCAATAAGAATGATGACTTCCCTATCCAAATTGTGCCTCAATGAAGTTTTCAAGGGTCCTTTGTTCCCTATAATATATTTCCTCCATCATTTAACCTTTTAGACTCCTCATAGTTGCCTTGTGATGTCTAAATTGATGTGTCTTCTACTCTGTACCCAAAATTCCTTCTCTCACTCTTTTTTTTCTCTTAATCCTTAGACTAAAAGAATTAGACTAATCCTACACCTCCCTAACGACGGCACCAAAAACTTGTTTTTTGATTTGCAAGCTTACTATTTATAGCCCTCAAATACCACTAATGCACGGGTCATAAAATGTGGTATATGAAGGGTCCCACGAGGAGGTGTGAACTATTCTAATCCTAAGTTATCTAAGGCTAAGAAAATTAATAAAATGAAAACAAAAATTGCAAAGAAAAGTAAACACGAGAATAAGATTGGCAGGAATTTGATTTGTAAACGTAACACAAAAGAAATTGGAATTGAGCAACACAAAATTCACAATGGAAATCAATCAAGAGAAATTACCAAATTATGAGAGAGGGGATTATTCCTATCATTAATGCTAATCTAGCCATTTCTGTGTTAATGGGGTTTCGATTCTTGACTATCAAAGGGGGATCTCTCTCTATCGAGTTATAATCACGCACCCTAATTCATTAACCCTAATTAAAGTATGGAATTTGTAATTTGTCAATTAACAAAAGACTCACAATTCTAATTAGATCTTAAGCTCTCTAATAAACAATCGGGTCTCATACAGGATCTTTCTCCAGATAATAACCGACTAGATTGATTGCATGGTCAATTAGATTGCCTAACTCTCATTAACCCGATCTAATCATTTTTATCTAGTCCACTCTCTCAGTTTATTACTAAAATATGCAAATACCAAAATCAATCACAACACCTAATCACAATAACACAATAATAACTAGATTAACATTAAATCAAGGTCAAATCTAGAAGGAAATTTAAAAACATTTTAATAAAACCCAAATACATACATATATTCATCTTCATATTCATATTCAAAGAAAAGAACAACAAGATGGAAGAAATACACAATAGAATGGGGATCTAGACACCTCGGGAGAGTAGCAGCCGCGAAGACTCGCTCCTTTCTCCTCTTTCTATCCTTTTCTCTCTCCTCTTTCTCTCTCTTTGAGGGTTTTCCAAAAGTGGCAAAGAACGAAGCTCTCTTTAGGGATACATCTCTTTCCTTTATATAGTCTTTTCAATTAAGGTAACCCTAGGGTCTTTTTCGGGTCCAAAAGGTCTGAAAAGTCTCTTGAAAACTTAAAATCAGAAGCATCCCCGCTTTTGTCTGCATGTAGGCCACGATCATGGCCCTTAGTGACATGATCATGTCCAAGATTTTGGCCTTCTGTCATGATCGTGGCAAATTATGCTACAATTGTGGCACCTCCATCATCCTTCTGTTACGATCGTGGCCCTGGGTTAGCTCCTAGTTCTTCTCCGAATCTTCTCCGTTTTCCACTCTTTGCCCTGAAACATTAGTAAAAATATCAAGGCACCTTAAAAATATAAAATTGAAACTCCAAAGCATGCTTTAATCTATAAAACACGTAAAACATAAATATCCATTAACTAACACAATTCTAACCTAAACATGCACTAAACAATCAAATTAACAACTAAATACAAACTAACCTACCTATAGAAACACGATGCAATCTACAACTATCAGTGTCCTATACTGGTATTATTCTTCTTTTCTATTTCTCAAAAACTCTCCTTTTATTGTGCTATATTTTTCTGTTACGTTTTGGATTTTATGTGATTTTTGTGTTCTTATGTTATACGGGTTTTTATTTGTGTTTGTGTTTAGAAGATGGTCAATCGTGTTTTTTTGTTAGTTGTATATGAGTTGACGTTTTTTTCCCACCTTTAATGCTTCTTTGAGGAAAGCCTGCTAATTGTTTGATGAAAGGTCTATGAGAGTATTTAACTTCTAGAAGGGATGTTTATATACTTCTTTCTACTTTCAACATTTAGCCGATTGTCTTCTCCTATCTTCCTCCTCTCTCTCTCTCTCTCTCTCTACTTTCTCCATGTTTGCTTCTTCTTCTTTTATCTTTTCTATAAGATTGTTACTATGTATGTAACATAAGCTCTTGTATTACATGTTCAATATACAAAAGCTTTTCCTAAGTATTTGTCGATCGAATCAAGTGTATCTTCCATAAGAGAATTGGTTCAAATCTAATGTTAGACTTGAGCTATGTTGTTTTTAATCATAATAAATAACAAGTTGAAGAGAAGGTTGTTTTTAGTATAGCTAAAAAGGAATGACCTTTTCTTTTTGTTTCTTAGATTTGTATGGTAAATTTCCATTCAATTTTGGATCAATTCGTTCCATCTCTGAGAATTTATGGGATTTTATTACCAAAAGAATTTTATGTTATTTTGACTTCTTATAATAAAACTCTTAACATTAATTCATCACGGAATGTCGACGTGGTGACTAGTTTTCGATGGCAGAAATGAGCTCTGTTAGGAGGAATGTGGCAAAAATTCTCTCCTATGAAGAACAAAACGATGAACAAATAATCTCCTTATCAAAGTGTTGCCTCCAATGGCTGATCTTCTTCTTCAAATTTTTTATTATCATTCAACTTACATGTTGGACCCCACTTCCGAAACCCAACATTCGGAGCCAATAAATGGTTGAATCTCATTGCAAATTTTCTTAAACAATATATGCGAAAAATAGATAATCAAAACAACCCGATTTATTGAAAACAATTTCAAACACAAAAGATGTAAGCCTTATTGAACTCAACAGAGTTTCAATAATCACTTGGGCCCATTACAGAACAAAATATTTATTTTCATAATATCTTTACAATTCAAAAAAAACCACCCCTTTGGCTTATTACAAGATACAAAATACAAAATACAATTGAATGCGTATGCTTAATATGATTCTAAATGTCAAAAGTTTTTGAATTAACTTAATTACAAAAGTCTCTATTCTTAGTGTTTTCCAAACTTTGCAAGGATCAATGTTGTTCTGCTTTTTCTTCACCTACAGAGTGGAAGGTAATGGGGTGAGCTGCGAAGCTCAGTGGCTTATATATTTATAGCTATTGGCAACAAGCCATACACTTCAAGCACACACACATATATATAATATGACAAAGTATATACATATATCTCATTTAATCTAGCAATTCTATCATCCACAATTCGAGCTCAAAATTTCATAATTTGAATGTCATCACTCAGAACATATCATTAAGATGCATCCATCAAAACATAACACTCAAATATGCATTATACTCAACAAATAAAAAAAATGCAAATGCACAAACAAATAGCTCGAGGGTTCCATGGAAACAAAACAGAGAAACCAAAGTTTACCCCATGAATAGAATGAGTCCATTACAGAGCTCATATGCCACAAGCGGGCAACTAAGAGAAGGCTCTTGTCAACATGCACGTGACGAACAGAATGGTTCCACTCTCACCCAAATAGAAGCACATAATCATGCTCAAAATCATTTTATCAAAAGCTCAAATCATTTCATCATACTTTCATACTTTTCATGCTTTTTCCTTTCTTTTCATTAATACAAAATGTTGTGAAATATTTCAAGGCATAATATGATCAAAGTCACATTTCAATTATATCAAAATGTCATACATCTATCAAGGCATGCCATAAAACACATCATAGCAATTCAAGCATATACACATACATAGGCAAAATGCCCATTTACACAATAACTATAAATATATGACCCAACTAATTTGCGTGCAAAAATCCAAGTCAAGGTTGTCTTTCCCTTTGTTCTTGGGTAGGATTCTCTTGTTTCCCTAAAACAAACCAAGTCTCATTTAATAGGAATTCAACTGAAAATCCCACAATGCAAAATCACTAAAATTAATTCTAGAATACTTAAACCCAAGCATTTTCTAAACTTTATGATCTAAAATCCTTCCAAAAATCCAAAAGATTCAAAATAATCTTACCTTCATTCTTCACAAAATGAAGGGATCTTTTCTTCCTCTACCTTTTTCTCTTCTTGAACAGCTTCAAAATCTTCTTTGAAGATTAAGAAGAATTAAACCCTAGCTCAACTCTCCTCTTTTCTCTCAAACCACCAAACTCTCTTTCTCTCTCATTCTCATTTTTTCATTATCCTCTCCTTCTTTCCCTCAATTCAAGTTTTTCTTCTTCATTTATAAGTAAGACAACACTTATTCTTCCAATTATGCCCTTAATGTTTGAGAATTGTCCAATTTGCTCTTCCATTTATACCTTATGTCTTTTGTGCTTAAGTGTCTTGCTAAAAATATCCTTGAACATTCTTACATAGCACTTTCTTATAGAAAAATGTTCTCCGTTGTTTTAAGTTTCTATTGACATCAAAATCATTTAATTTGGTTCAGAAATTCGAAAGTTGTATCCCAAACGTTTTAGACTATTGTTAGACTGAAATAATACACTATACCCAACTTCCATCTAAAATTTGAAAGTCTTAGGGACTGGCTTATAGTTCACTTTCTTCAGATATTTGTAGCCCTATATATCTAATTTACCAAAAATCAGGACTCATCACATTTGGAACTCTAAAGATCCAAATATAATCAAAATACTGAAGTATGTTTAGTGGAATAACACCAGTTCATATTATTTAAGAGCACGCTCACTGTACCCATCCCACGTTTTTCACTCAATATTTCTCAATTCATTTCAGATGGCTATGATTTTTGGTGTAGATGTAGAGCAATGTATTACCAGTCCAATGGTTCAAGAATCAAGTCATTTGGGTGTCTAGATAAGAAGTTATGGCCAAAAGAATCAAATTTGGTTTTGTCCTCAATCATATTGAACCTATCTTGGGACAATTGGTATAGCTTTCAATAAAGATGTGAGATTTAGATTTTCTTTAGACTGTTCAAAAGAGAACTTCAAGATCTACAACTTTCATGAAGACCTTAAAGATAGATTCTATCTTCTAAAGGGACAAAAATGGACCAGACGATAGAGTCAGACGAACAATACACAGAAGAAATTTCAATCAAACATAGAAGAAGCAAAAAGTCAACCATAAACGATATGACGTCATCATAGACGATACATTTTTATGAACGCTATGATGTTATCATAGACGATACATTTTTACGGATGATATGACATCATCATAGACGATAGAAGACTGGTAAAATTGCCATAACTTTCCCTAAAGATATCATATTAAGGTGTTCTTTAGACGGTTTGAAAGAGGACTTTAAGATCTACAACTTTTATGAAGACTTCAAAGAAAATTCTATCATCTCAGGGGTCAAAAATAGACCAGATGATATAACATTATCAGACGATACAAGATTGGAAAAATTGCCATACCTTTCCCTAAAGATATTGAATTAAGATGTTCTTTGGATGGTTTGAAAGAGACCTTCAAGATCTACAACTTTTTTGAAGACCTCAAAGACAAATTTTATCATTTGAGAAAATAGACCAGATGATATGACATCATCAGACGATACAAGATTGAGAAAATTGTCATAACTTTCCTTACCAATATCAGATTAAGGTGTTCTTTAGATTTTTTGAAAGAGGACTTCAAGATCTACAACTTTTATGAAGGCCTAGAAGACAAAATCTATCATTGGAGGGGTTAAAAATAGACTAGACAATATGACTTCATCTCTAGATGATATGACATCATTAGCCACTACAAGATTGGAAAAATTGCCATAACTTTTCTTATAGATATTGGATTAAGGTGCTCTTTCAATGGTTTGAAACAGAACTTCAAGATCTACATCTTTCATGAAGGCCTTGAAGACAAATTCTATCATATGTGAGGTTAAAAATGGACCAGAATTTAGTATATAGAAGGTCAAACATTGAAGAAGCAGAAGTCAAACTTAGGTGATATGACGTCATCACAAACAATACATTTTACAAATGATATGACATCATCACAGACGATATGACGTCATCACAAATGATACATTTTTACAGACCGTATGACGTCATCATAGACAATATGACGTTATCACAGACGATACTATCTATACTCCTGAATATCTCTACTTATAAAGACCATAACTTTCAACTCCAATGTCTAAAATTCTCATTCTATATACCATTGGAAAGATAAAAGAAATACCTACAACTTTCTAGAAAACAACTTTTCCTAATTCTATCTAGATCAATCCAAAATTTCCCCTAAACTCAAAATATGAGCTTTACATTCCTCCACCAATATACTGCACCCAGTTCTTAACTTTATGACAATTTTGAGATACTTAAATATAGAATTTGAATTTGATGTCTTCATAAGAAATGTATCTATATGTTTCTAGTTTAATCCAAATTAAGAATCATCTTGTTCGGATAACTAGAGAAAAAGTTGTGGCTAAAAGATTGAAGCATACTCAGTGAACATTTTCTAGGTCAACCACCCATTTTGTTTCAAAATCTTTCCTTAACACAACTCATACTAAGTTCACCTTTTCTACCTCATTTATTCCTCATTCTCAAATCCATTTCAAATCAATATCATCCGTAAAGAAATTATAGTCCATGATTAATCGTGAACACTAATAACAGAACATACACATATAAACATATCCTTCATCAACTTACTACACATATTCAACTTCATTTTGGCTTTCATTTTACTTCTAACTTTCACCTTAATTTTTTCCATTTCAAAATCTCTTATCCACCAAAAACACCAAAGCAAAATATGAATCTATCCATATTTCCCATTCACTACTTTACTCTTGTCTATCATTTGCAATTCAAAAATTGTCATTTATTGGTTCTAACTTCTAAGAAAAGTTCGGGGTCCAACATTACATCTATTCCTTAAATATATGTATCTCATTTTCTATTAGGAAGCTCTTAGATGAGCATTTGATTGTATATACTATATGTTGTGTAAAGCTTCCTTAAATCTTTAAGAAAACATAAATGAAAATAGAGGCGGTGGTAATGTCCTGATGATCGGTACAGGATTAAGGAAATCAATTGTTTTGGAACATTCGTCGATTCCAATTATTATATCTATTCAATTAGGTATGTGTGTGTTCGAATTTGGGTTCATTACACCGTTTGACTTAATTAGCTATTTAAGTTCTATACTAATTGTTTCTTAGGTGAATTGCATCATTTCACTGATGGTTCATCTAATTCAGTGATCCATATTGCATCTGGGGATTTGTTCACTGTATCTTCTACTAGTTTAGTTAAAACTAAGAAGTTGTTGGAAGAGAGTGTCAATAACCTAACACCTAAGAGAAGATTTTTTATTCTTTCAATTGATACCTTCAAACATGCAAGGACCCTTCTTAGGAATCCAGTCAAGGGAAACTTCTTTACCTCTTCTATCGAGTCTCATATCACTTGGAATCCAAAAAAAAAGTATTTCTTTTAATTTTCGATGAATAAGCGTGAAACTTTATTTATTTATCATGTATGTGTAAGAATTGTTAAACTTCTAATTAAAATCTTGCACTACTTACCATATATCATTATATTATATTGCTTACCACATTTCAATATTTATATGTATTATTATTTTATTGTTAATAAATATTAATGATTAAGAATAGTAGTCAATTTAAATTTATTATATTATGATCTTATTAATGTTAAAATTTTAGGTATGTTTATCCTTTTATATCCAAATAACATTTACTTTTCAAAATGTTAAATTATCTATCATGTATTTTTCAATAATATGTTTAAAACTTTGAAAATATTTTACAATGTTTAGATGTTCTATTCTATTTTCATGAAATATTTGTATAAACAAAAGTATAGTAATATGTACAATAAGTATCATTAAAGAATCATTTGTGTATAAATTTATAGATTTAAACAAATTCAAATGATTTTGAATGCATTAGCTATTTCAACAAATTTATAAAGAAGGCAAATGAAAAAATATGAAAAATCATATAAATGTTAATTATAATTAACCTTAAGATTATTAAGCACACTTACCATTAAAAAATTATGTTTTTAACATTATTATTTTTAAAAATACTATCACATAAGAAATTCATCAAAATTCTCCTAAAAAATACATAAGATATAAAATCTTTAATATCAACTTTTGTGACAATTTTAAAAATTCATTGCCAAAAGTCCAAGCCTTAGCAACGAAATTTTGAACCTTTTTACAACAACAAATTTTGATCACATATTTCAAAAATTCGTCGCCAAAAGTTTAACTTTTTGCGATGATAAGGCTAAACATTTTGTGACAAAATTTCTAAACCGTCACAAAAGGTAGCACATTTTGCAATGATTCTTATAAATCGTCACTAAAGACCTTAACTTTACGTCGATATTATAAAATATCATGAAAAACTTCACTTTTGGCAATAAATTTTGAAATTGTCGTCAAAAGTTGACTTTTAGCAACAATTTTCAAATCATTGTCAAGAAAAACGTAGATAAAAACCAGTTTTTTGTTGTTGTGAGGGAATAATAGTTCAATTCTTTTTGGTAGAACGAGTAAGATATACAAGATGCCACATCCCGCAAAACTTACCAAAAACCAAAGAAATGCAGTAGAAATTAGTACCCCTCGTATCATCAAATGTATCACAAATAACACGTTATCAGTCGAATCATGTAGTTAATTAACTATAGCGCGGATATTTTAACAAATTACAAGATACCCAACTTTTGTTCTTTTCATTCCCATCAATTACTATTACTAATTGCCTTTCACAAACAATTTAGGATTGTAAATATGTTGGAACAACAACAATATTTCTCTTTTTGGCCGTTCCACTTCCATGAGCTTATTATACATAGTTAACGTCTGAACTATCTAAGCTATCGTCAACGTCCAAGATTTGGAGGCTCCATCAATCACAAGTGATCCTCCCACTCCACACCCATACCCTATAAAACCCGACGTCCATAACCGCTTATGGTTCGTTACAAGCATTCATCTTCTTCATGCACCTCTCTCTCGCTTTCTTTTTTTTTTTTTAATTTTATGGTTCGAATTCAAATTTAGAGAGAAACGTTACCAAACATGAAATTCAAATGCACTAGTGCCCTCTCACTGCTTCAATCATCGCAACCCTTCATCAGGAATAATAACAAGCAGAAGCAGCAGCGGAGCCAGCTTCCCCGCCGTGTCCGCCGCCATATCTCTCCTATTCTTTACTCTTCAGCTCCGCCAACGAGAAGCGAAGCATTATGTGGTTTTTCTGTCAACTCCAACTTCTCCTCCTCTTACTTGCGGGATCAAGCGTCTAGCGATTCGAGCAGAGTTACAGAGGAATCAAGAGTACTGAGAAAAAGGAAATCTCAAGGAATCGAACTTGAAGCAACCAGATCTTACCATAAGCAGACGGTAAAAAGCCAAGTGGAAGTGTGTGAATCTTCTTGTGATTCTGCTGCTGCTGGTCCTCCAAACGTCAGAGAAACCGCCGTCGTTTCTGTTTCTTCTCCGGTGGAATCGTGCTTGTCAATAAAAACAGTGACAGGAGAACCAGAACATGAGCACGATGCTGTCTCTGTACATAAAAAATTCAAGAGCATGGAAATCCAGGCCGATCTCGCTTGCACGGAGGATTTCTCTTACGACGACTCAGAAACCGCTAACTCGGAACTTCATTCGGACTTGTTTTCGTCGGACATATACTTATCCGATTACTCTCCGTCTGTCTTCCTCGATTCTGGAAGTCAATTCTCTGATAAATCAATCGCAGATTCACCCCCGACTTGTACTTACTCTTTACTGAAAGAGTTCAGAAAACAGTTCTTAAGATCAAGCGTTAATCTAGACTCGAGAAGATACTCGGATGTTGAAGCACAGCGTTCAGAAAAATTCAATGTAAGTTTTTTCTTTGTTTGCTGAATTTAGTGTACTGTTATCTGATTGTTTTCTTGGGACCCAGACATAACCTAGTTAACACCGTCCGTCCGTACTAATATTTCATAACGTAGTCGCGTTTTGTTACATGTTTTTTGAATCATTAACTTTTGGGTTCACGATGGATAACCATTTTATTTAATTTCTCGAAACTTCTGGTCGACACATTACATTCATATAGTTAATTGTTATGGCTACGATCCTGGATCTTGTTTCATCAACGTAGCCAAACAGGCTCCATTTAGTGTAGATCCTCTTTTGCTTTTTTTTTTTTCCTCTTCAACATTAATTTATTATAATTACTAGTTTTGTGGTTCTTGTAGTTTGTGAGGTTCGAAGATGAAGAGGAAGAGTTGACCTACGAAAGAATGAGGGAACGAGAGAGAAGGCAACTATTATTTCATGACTACGTGGAGTTGCATTGTTCCACTAAAGAAGACTGTAGAGACTTCATCTTCCATCAGCGACTCTTGATGGTTCACTGGATTGTTCAGGTTGGTACCTAACTTGTCTTTATTCACTATTAGCCGGCTGAGATAGTAAACGTGTCCTGGGATAGGACTGGAGCGTGATATATGTGTGTGTGTGTGTGTAGCAACTTCTCAGTGAAAGAACCAATCCAAAATATTCTCTGAACTACAAGTCGAACTCGCGTCGACGCTTCACACACAAACACAGTGTGGAGAACGTCTTTCTGTTAGATTCCCAAATTCAAGTATGCATACCCCCAACCTCAAGGCAGTCACCGATTATTACGTTCTAGAATTCGATAGTCATAAGCTTCAACTACAGCTTCGTCATTTTCAACAGCTGACTAAAACTAAGACTTGAAGCTTTATGCTAGCACACTTTCCCACTTTAACGCGAAGCCAGTTAACGGGTTTGTTTCAGATGAGATAATATTAGGTTTACTTAGCTCGACTTAACAAATTCATTTCAATGTTTTGTGGCCTTGACCTTTTTATTAGAGATTACTCCCCCAGAAGTGTTGTTAAAAGCATCAAATGATTTTCTCTCTCTCTATTTACCAAAAGTTATTATCATAAGTTTTCCTAAAGCAACGAATCTTTTGGGCCAGCGGTGTTCTTATCTTTTTATATGAAGCTTACATGCATATTATGAGTGCATAAAAACTGTAAATGATTGTTAATTCATGTTTGTTTCTATAAATGTGCAGCAATCAACTATAAAAGAGTTCCATAATGAGACAATGTTCCTGGGAGTTGGCCTTCTGGACCGGTTCTTGAGCAAGGGCTTTTTTAAGAACGAAAGGAACCTACAAATTCTCTGTATAGCTTGTCTTACATTGGCCACTAGGTTAGAAGAAAAGCAGCCCTACAATAGGTCAACTTCTCTTTTCCTTTACTTAATCAGTGACATCAAATGTTTAACCTTATTCGAATCTTGTTTAATCCCAGCTTAATTTGCTCTTTAAAAGCCAAGATGTTATCAAGGGTATCTGTTTCCAAGTCATTCCGAAAAAGAGAATTTTGAAGATAGTTGAGATATATTTACTTTTGGATCGAAGCCCACGGACTAAATTCTGTTAATGGGCTTCGCAGTGTGAAAGAAACAAATTTCCGCATCGGGAGTAATCTGTACACTAGATGTGAAGTTGTGGCCATGGAGTGGCTCGTGCAGGAGGTCCTAAACTTTCAGTGTTTCTTTCCCACTATTTACAATTTCATATGGTAATTGTCGTTTTTCGTTTTGTTGGCCACTCGTTAAAATCCTAAGACTGCTGATTGCATGTGTACTGGGGCACAAAACGCCAGGGGTTTCTCTAACATTAATATCATTAATGGTAGATTTGTTTTCAGTTTTGTTTGTATTTTCTTCTGTTAACCATTATCGTGGGGCAATGATATCTAGGTTCTATTTGAAAGCTTCTAGAGCTGACACAGAGGTGGAGAAAACGGCCGTATACCTGGCAGTGCTAGCACTATCAGATCGGGAGCAGTTGAGATTCTGGCCCTCAACAGTTGCAGCAGGGGTTGTCATTCTGGCGTTTCTGGAAAATGATCAAATTTCATCCTATGAACGAGTCATTGAGGTATAGGGACTTGAAATGAAACAGTTTCAATTTTGTGCATTGACGTGGTGAGCCAGTTATGATGAAAGGATTATGTAGTTTGATGTTAATAGGCTGACGAATCTGCTACTCATGTTTATAGTTTGAGATTGACCGTCTCTAGCGGTAATCTCAACTAAATAATTGAAGTATGTTTCACTCTTGTATTTGACTGTCTTTGTACTCTCATATACTGTTTAGTCTAATTTATTACCTCAACTTTGCAGGTTCATGTTAGAACAGAAGAAGACGATCTACACCAATGCATGAAGGTACGGGAAACAATAATTAAACTTTTTCTTTGCACATGATTATTGTGTCGGAAGATTTTAATAGCATTCCTCATAATCATTGATTCTTATGGATACTTGTGAGCACCCCCAGTAGATATCAAGTGCATTAAAATTATCAATTAGGCTTATTGAGGCATTGGTTTTATTCATAGCAGAACTTAGAGCGGTTGCTACAATATGTAAACTAGCACTGAATTACTTGTAAGGAAGAATTTCAACACGACCAGTAACATTGTCATAACACATCAAGAGAACGTTGATATACTGCAGATGGAGACAAATGTACGCCTATGAAAAAAATGTAACCCTTTATCTGATTCATAAACTTGGCAGTAGATGCATTGTGTATTCTATGCATAAGGTCAGAAGAGGGACTTGATTTGCTGGACATTCATTTTCTGAAAATAGACTAATGGTGTCCACAATTTTATCAGTCAATGTATGCAACAGTAGCACTTTATGAAAACATTTCATGTATATGCAAAAATTGACAAGATTATCCAAAAAGACTATCATGGCCCTTAAACTTTCTTGATATTTTTCCCCAGTGCTATTTTGATAATGTAGAGAAATGCGAATCTCTTTAGACGGCCTTTCAGTGTGATACAGTAGTTGCTATGCTTAGAATCACTGAGTTCAAAGAAGGTTGAAATGTTTGAACATAGTCATCGTGGAGTCCAAAGTGTCAATGATTGAAACTTGATTTATTCTAGCTACATTACTAGATTTGTAAACTTGTTGACATCACATGGAAATTTAAGGATTCATCCATACTGTTGGGCATCTGAAATGTTAACTGGAGCTTGTCTTTTGAACTCTGGTACGTAAAAAATCTTCTCGCCCAAGAAAATACAGCCCAGATTCTAAAGAGATAAAGAGTCACCCGGAAAGACTCATGAAAGCTATTAATTTAGAATTCGCAAATGTTGAAATCTGTAGTTCCATGTTTAATTAAGTATAATACCCGCGTATATTACGCTAACTTGAAAAGGAAAGACGTCGAATCGCCAAGCGTCTGACCTGACGTTTCCTCCGACTTAACCTTGCCTCTTTGTTATACTACCAGTTATATCTACATCATCTGTATTATTTGGATGCAAAAACTGGTCTTTTAAATTTCAAAAGGACGTAATAAATCCTAAGAATATTATTCCATTCTTAGTAATTAACATTGCTTGCAATTTCGGTTGTACGTCAGCACAATTGGTCGACATCTATGTCACTTGCAACAAAAGGTCCCCGTAATGTGGATCACTTGAGCTGCTAGAGTCGGCCGGGGCAAAGGCAGGAAGCAATTTTTTTTTCCTTCCTAAAGTTGACAGCTGAAAACATCTCATTATTAGAAGAATTAAAATATTATTCACAATGATATTATTTATATTAAAAGACAATAATAATTTTTATAAATATTTAAATAAAATAAACAATCGATAATACAACAGTGATATAGATTACGGGTACCTTTTGTTGCAAGTGACATAAATGTCGACTAATTAATTATAAAAATTTGAAATGTGTATTTATAATTAGTTTAGTTCACTTGTAAATACTAATCTATCTTTTTGTTTCATGTATTACGAAATAAATTCAAGTATCTAAAACTAGAGTTTATGAAGATCACAACTTTATTAGTTCCAAGCTACAAATCAATATTTTCAAATTAAATAATTGTTTATACTGTGATTTTTCTTTTTTACTCGTAATCAATGTTTTAAAAATTAGATTGGAAATTAAACCGATAAGACAAGATGTTTAAGATTTAAAAGATTCAACCAGTATTAAACCGTCATAAAATTGGCCAAAGATCAAATAAAATTAAAGAATTTAAAATATGATTGAAAGAGATTGTCCTTATCTATAGAAAAGTTTTAAGTTTAATTGAAAAAGAGATTGTTAAATAAATATTAATTGATTTATTTTAGTTTATAAGAATTTATTAATTTACAAAAATTGATCGATTAATTAATAAATTAATTGATTTTAACAACAAGAACTATTAAAGTAAATCAAACTGAAAAGTTAAAAACTAAATGGGCAAAATGGATAGTTCCAAGTTTTTATGGTTTAACCAATCGAACCAGTTGAGTTTTTTAATCATTGCTTCTAATCATATTTATATGTTATATTTCTTCCAATATTGACTGAATTGTGATATTACTTTATTTATATAATCATTAAAGTGATGTCAGAGCTTGATTGGGGTGTTTATATCTACTTATATAATCATTAAATTGATGTCAGAGCTTGATTAGGGTGTTTATATCTACTTATCGTATATTTTGTAGTTATACTATAAGCAGGTTGTCCATATAAAAAAATTAGATATTATTCACTCTTTTGAAAATAATAGATACTACTTACATATACAATAATTGTTTATGTGAGATTAAATAATTTTTTCACGTGGAAGTTGAAGATGAAAGTAGTTATCACAAAATATAGTTGCCTTGCATCCATTAGCAGAAAATTGATAGACAAATGACGCCAAATGGAATGAAATGGATGTTAATGATATTGCAAATTTTCATTTAGCTTTAGTTGATAAATTTTGTCAAGTGTAAAGAAAAAACAACAACAAAAGAGATATGTGATCATGCCATAAAATTGTAAAAGGTTTATATGTGATCATACCATAAAATTGTAAGAGGTTATGTCATTAATAATTTTACTATTATATTCTTTTAGTTTATATCATTAGGTTACAAAATAGAGTCACACAAAATGTCTAACTTTTACTTTAAAATTTACCTGATTCGTATAATCAACTCATCATCGATTAAACCAATAATTTTTTAGAAACTAGCTGTTTTTCAATAATGGTACAACTCTATTTTTCCATAAAGAAAGTCAACACAAGTAATTTAAGTAAAAGATATTCAATTTTAGGGCATCAAAAATTTAGATGCATTAAGTATGAATAACCTTACAAACCACATATGCACTTTCTTCTTGATACATTTATTTAAACATTTTTTTCTTTTTCTTTCTTTCTTTTCTTTTCTTTTCTTTTGCTTTTTTCTTTGCTTTCTTTATTTTCCTTTCTTTTATTTTCTCTTATAAAAATTAAAATAAGGCATAAAATATCATTCCAACATTATAATCAATCCATACATATGCATACCCTTACACTTATACTTTTGTATATCCACAAACTCAACAATCAACAAATGTTCCACTAGCTTTAAGGCTTGGGAAGGACATTTAGTTAGGTTATCGCATCTGATATGGCTAATACACAAAGAAAAGGCAAATAAAGCTCAAAGGGGCTTATCAAAAAGGAAAATCATATAATAGGTAGGCTATTTGGCTAATGTAGTTTAGAAAAGAGAAAAAAAAATGCATATCATATCCATATTAATGCATGTGATAAAAATGTGGACTCAAATAGAAATTCAAGGCAAAATCAGGATGTACATGTCATGAAGGTCAAACATTATCCAAAGACAATGAAATTGATATAAATGTGTCAATCTAATAAAGCGTAAAATCTGATAGGCTTCATCTACCACTAGTCACTAGTCCTCTAAAGATAATGCACATCGATCAATCATAAGAGTAAAAGTACATACTAAAGTTGCTACGAAATTCTCTAGTCAATTCACACTCTAATAATGACTATATAGTCCTAGAATCAACAGAAAAAGGAAAATGTTTGTTTTGTTGTTTTATTCTTTCTCTCATTTTGATTGAAAACTTAAAACAAGTAAGACAAACAATTTCAACAACACATGCAAAAAAAATAATGTGAAAAAGTAAAGGAAAAGAAATTTACTTTCCTTGGGTTGCCTCCCAAAAAGTGCCTTTGTTTAATGTCACTGGCTCAACTCCTTTTTCTCCTCACGTGACAAAATTATGATCTTTTGATGGCATATATGATTCCTCAATGTGAGGTTCTTCTGGATAGGGCCTTGGTTGATAATCGTTCACCTCCAGCATCTTCCCTATCTTCAGATTCTTCATCCTTATTAAGTACTCACTCTCTTAAAATAATTCAAATGATCTTTGCCTTTTTCTTCTTCGTTTAATTCTTCCAACCTACCAGTTAAAGGTAAAGGGTTAGTCTCGAAAATAATTACGGACTCAGTTCTTACCTCTAAGCAAAGTGATGTATCATATTTTGCTTCAAGCTCCTCCTAAACTTCTTGGACACAAGCAATTCCTTGGCTATTGCTCTCAAAATTCTAAAGCTCTCCATCATTCCATAAGTTTTCCGCACTAACATCTATTGGGTACACCTTCGATTGATATGACTGCTCCTCTTTCATTTGTGATTATAGGTAGTTGGTCCTCATCACTATCTCACCCATTTGGCTTGCCACATTGTGGAGTCTATATGTTGTATCCTGCCGAAGTTGTTATATACCCTTTTGAAGCTGCTACTATAATTCATGCTGGAACTGTTAGAATTGTTGTTATACATCCTACTGGAATTGTAAAGTATTAGCAATCATAATATTAATCAATTCTTCCAGAGATGCACATGAATCGTGATAAGAAAATTTTGGTCAATACGGGAATTTTTGTGTGTCTTGCAAACTATCATGGAAGTAACTTTGTTGATTATCCCATCCATAACTAAAGTTAGGTTAACCAATCCAACCTTGGTTATAGGATTGAGAGAAAGAGATAAAGAAAAATTACTTCCATCCATGTTTTTTTTAAATCATAAACACGAAACAGAAAATGAAACAATCAAGAAATAACTTAAAAGAAACCAATTATGAACAAATATATACAAAACACCAACTAAAATCACAAACTAAATCTAAAACACCACACTCCTCAGCGACGGTCCCAAAATTGACCAAGTATCGTAACATTAGTCAAAATAAAAACTAGACTACTACTATAACAGTAGTGAGTCTAGGTCGATTCCATAGAGAGAGTGTGTTTAGTTATTGAAATGAAAATAATAGGTGTTTAGGTTTAGGCAGTTTTTCAAACAAGAAAATAAAATGAAACCAAACTAATAAAAACAAATTAAAGAAAACATGCAAAAAATGATAAAGGTGGAGAATTCGATAGGGACCTGGTTCTTTAGTTCAATCTTGACCTACACCCTAATTAAACATATTTAATTGATTTGTTGTTCTTAAACCTCTGCTAGTAACTATTAATCGTGGGTTAATAATAATTAACTCGAGTCTCCCTTAGGTAGTGTTTAATCAAGATATGATCGTTAATTAAACCTAACTACTGAAAAACTTAGGAAACGATCTCTGGATTCAATTGGGTAGTAGCATTACGAATTATGAAAACTGATTAATCAAGGCAATAACCATATACAATGCATCATTTGACCTTGGTTATGTTATCCTTAATGCTTATGAATCATTAGTCGCTACACATGAATTCTAACATAACAATTACAGATTATATCAAAATTATAGCAATGGGTTTGCAAATAAACAATTCAATGAATGCATTAAAATCATCTTTTCACAATACCCAATAGGTTCATACACAAATAACCGAATAATAATGAGAATATGATTATCCATACACAAAACCCAAATCAGTTAATATAAGATAACAAAATCAATGTCTAATGAGAGAAAGAAACAACAAAAATAGTGAAATATACTTAACTCGAGTGGTTGATGTAGATGTCACCTCTGAATTGGTGTTGAGATGTCTAGCCCTTCATGGGTCTCTCTTAAAAAAATTCTTCAGCCCTAATTGAAATAACCCAGCCGAAACCCTTCTTGATAGCGCCCCTTTTCTTTTTGTCTTATTTGTTGTCTAACTTATGCTACTCTCTTCTTTGTCTAATTAATTGTTGGTCCACTTTACTGTTCACTTATTTAAAACCCTCGCCACTCTTATGTTTTTTTTTTTCCTTTGGGCTGTGCATTTTACTACTCTTGCGTTCATTATGCTACGCATTTTTCCCTCCTTGCTAGCTTAGTTGTACACCCACCTGCACATCATTTTGATCCATACCTCGAACTTCCTTTTTGTCGTTTCGTCATC
Organism: Erythroxylum ulei; assembly: GCA_027564395.1. NCBI lineage: Eukaryota > Viridiplantae > Streptophyta > Magnoliopsida > Malpighiales > Erythroxylaceae > Erythroxylum > Erythroxylum ulei. The sequence continues at coordinate 39,781,207 of JANITX010000003.1, read as the reverse complement.
TACTGCTTCCTTTGGCTGTGTCAATTTTGTTCAAAATGTGTCTGCATGAAACACACATGTTGTTTGCATGTTGGCCCAACTATGTTTTTTCTTCTGCTGACATTTTGTTCTCATTGTACTGTCATTTTACTGCTCCTTGCCTCCCAGCTGGTGTGTGGTGGTTTTGATCTTTGCTCCCTATTTATTGCAGCATTTTAGCTCTCTTTTATCCATTAAACTCTATCGTCCATCATCCTTTGTTGTGCTAACATTAATTCACGTTTTTGCATGCAAAAACATGCACGTAATTGTTGATTTTCTACTTCCTTATACTTGCAACATGTGTTGTCAATTAAATCACTATCTTGCATGGAAGTCGTGAGTGGGTGATTCTTCTTCTTTGTATTTTCATTTTTCTTGTCTTCTTCTTTTCTTTTAATTTTCTTCTTCTTGCTCCATAAAGAAAAGTGAAAATTAATTTTCGAAAAATGACCAAAGTATTGTACTTTCGACTCACTTTAACTTTTTTGCTTTTGAATTGTGCCTAAAATCACATATGAGTCAAAGTAAATATCTTGATCAATTTCATGTCATTAATCGCTATGTATTATAGAATAATTTCATAATCAATTAAGGACTTATCACATATATTTAAACAAGGAATGAAGATCTTTGTTGAGTAAAAGCTACACCCTAAGCTTACAAAGGTATTAATATTACTACCCTTTCTTACACTCTAGGCTTACAAAGATATTACTACTCTTTTTAATAAGCAACAATGTAAAATTTGACATATCAATTCAAGAATTAAGTTTGTTTTTTAATTTCTTTACTATGATGTGTGGCAAGCAGTAGTTTTATCCATAGGAGGAGCAAAGTTCTTTATCTTTTTCATTAATGATTATTCCATAAGCTGTGGGGTGTAGCCTGTCAAGAGGAAAGTATATGTGTTCATAATCTTCAAAGTTTTTAAAGCAAGTGTGGAACTTGATTCTAATAAAAATTAAGTATTTAAGGATGAATACTAGAGGAGAATATACTAGCAGTGAATTTAATCCATTATGTAAACAAGAAAGCATCGAAAGATAATTTATCGTTGCATACACTTATAATAGAACAGATGAATAGAACTATATTAGAAAGAACAAGAACAATGTTGAGAGTTATAAACCTAAGGCTTATAGGTAGAAGTAATCAATCTTGCATTATATATGATGAATTAGGTTCCATCAACTGCAATTAAGTTAAAGAAATTAATACATATATTGATTAGGAAACCAATGGATTATTATAACCTTTATACATTTAGAAGTAATTTGTAAGATGTGAATAATGCCAAAGAAACCACAAAATTGTATCTAAAATTTAAAAAATATTAATATTTAGAATATAGTGACAGATTGAAGGAGTATCACCTATGACATTTCATTGTCGGCAAAGTTATCTTTAAGCAAACACATCACTTTTATAAAAGATAAGTTACTAAAGAAAGAAGAAGACAAATATGCTTCGTAAAGAAGTGTAGTGATTACTATACAAGTAAGAAAGGAATCCTAAACTTCTTTTAAAGCAACATCAACATAAGATGTACAAAAACTAATTGAGTTTAAAATTTTAGAAGGTTGTCAATAAGATTGCACAAAAAGAACATCAAATTGATCCTCATTTTATATGATAGGGGACAACATAGCATAATAGATTTTAATATAGAAAAAAATTTATTTACTTTCTATGAGGCACTTAATAATTCGAATATCTCTTAGTGGATGGAAGCAATATTATAAGATATTGATTTTTTTGTAAAAATAAAACTTATAAATGTATACCGTTACCACATGAAAGGAAGCCAATTAGTAGTAAATGAGTCTTAAAGATACTAGCAAAATGATGATGATCAAATAGAGCAGTGTTGCAGTAGATTAGTAGTGAAAATATATGTTCAAAAGAAGGAATTGATTCCAATAAAATATCTTTCCATATTATTTGACTTATTATAATCATAGTAGTTCCAAAATTTTGTGTTGTTTTTTACTTTTATCTAGAATAACTAGATGTGGGAACTACTTTTCTGTTTAAAGATCTTAAAGAAGAAATTTATATGCTCAAATAAGAAAGTTTTAAAGAAGAGGAAAAATATAACTTATTTTGCAAGTTGAAATCATTATATAGTCTTAAACAGACAGCAAAATGTTGCTATAAGAAATTTGATTTGTTTTTGTCATTAGTCTTAAAATACATAAAATTTAATATAGACCTTTATGCATATTTTAAGAGATTTGGAGATAATGATTTTATTATCTATTGTTGTATCCATACGACATATTAGTTTTAAGACCTAGCAAAGATTATAGTAAATAGTTGAAGGTATAGTTAGCTAGAAATTTTGAAAAAAAGAATTAAAGCTAGAAAAAAAGATCCTAGGAATAAAAATTCACTAAGATAGAAATAATGAAAATAGATGACCTTCTTAGATGAACTTACTAAAGAAGTTTTTCAATATTATAATATGCAAAACTAAAGGTTAATATCTACCATTCTTCTTGTTAATTTCAAGTTATCCTTTAGTGTGAGCCCTAGCAGTAGAGGTGAGAGAATAGAGATGTCTTGAGTAGTGTATGCATTTGTAATAAGGAGCTTAGTGTTTGTCATAATTTGTTTAAGATCAAACAATGCATATGCAGTGGGAGTGGTTAGTCACTATATAGCAAATCTTAGTAGAGAGCATTGTAATATTATAAAAAGGATTCTAAGATACATTCAGGGTACCTTTGGTGTTGCAATACAATATAGAGTATCAAACTTTATTTTCAATAGATATGTTGATTATGATTATATAAGTGATTTTAGTAAAAGAAAATTCACGATAGGTTATGTGTTCATGCTTACTTGTGTGGTTGTAAGTTAGGTTTCAAGTTAAAGTCACACATGGATACATCAACAACAAAAGTGAAATATATAGAAAATATACAAGGGATAAAAAAAAAGTAGTATGGTTGAAATAGGAGTCGAAAGAGCTCGACTACAAATAATAAAAGATTACATTATTTTGTGTTAGTTACAATGCCTTGCATTTAGTAAGAAATCCAACTTTTCATTTTAAGACCAAGAACATACAAGTTTAATTTCATTATATTCGTGAAAAAGTTGAAGAAGGGACTATGGATATATAAAAAGTTCATACAAAAGATAAAATGCATATTTATAAAAAAAAATAGTCAACATTGACAAGTTTATGTGGTGTTAATCCTTATGAAACCTAATGAAAACATGAAAATGACAAAGTAGTATGAAGATTGGTTGGTTCTTAATCAAATATTTAAGTGCTAGAAAAATCCAAATATTATTCACATTAGAAGATTCTAGATATTATTCATAAAATATATAGATGAAGATTAACAATCTTTGATGCAAAATTAAATATTAGAATGTGTGATTATTTACATTAGAATAACCTAGATATTATTTATAAAATGTCTATATAAAGATAAATAATTTATTATATAAAAATAAATATTAGAATGTAAGATAATTATGAAAAATTAAAATGTATGGTTATAATTATTTTGATGCACTCATAAATATTTATCCATCTTTTTGTTTCATGTATCGAGAAATAAATTCAAGTATCTAAGAGTAAGGCGTTTGAGAATTTTAATTTTTTATGTTCTAAATTAGAAATTAATATTTATAACTTATAGTTGGTGAATATTTGTATTGTAACTTCTTTATCTTTTTACTCATAATAATTAAATTATATTTCTTTTAATCTTAATTGGATTATGATCCTACTCGCCTAATTTTTCCATCATCCATCATCTGAAGCTTCTCATTTTTTACAAATAACAAGAGTTTTTAATCTCTTAGCTTAAGTTAATAATGAAATAACAAAAACTAAATATCACATTTAGGTGAATTTTGCAGTATATTAGCATCTGACAAAAAGATTTATAGCTTTATGAATGTTGAAAATTAGATATGACAATAATTTATTTTTTTAAAATTTTAAATTAAGATATATTTTTATATAAAAACTTTGAATTGAGATATAATCTTTATATATAAATTCACTTTGATCTTATTAAAAAAGATATAAAAAATAATATAGATGAAAACAATTGTTTAAATTTAAGGTTTACTATAATTCAAACCTAAAAAAATTTAAAACCTTTTTACTTTGGTTTTATTTTTTCATTAAAGTAGACATTTTTATATTTGAAACAGAATTCACTACTTCTAACTTTAAGCCTAGCAATAGTAAGTATCATCATCACCGAGCATCAACTTTCCCTGTCATTCTCTTCCTTTCTCTCTAGTTTTTTTTTTCCTAAATGATTTCTTACAGTTTATTTGAAATCCTTTGAAGAAGAAAAAACTTTTTTCTGGTTGAAACCAAAAGAAGTTTATATTAAAGAATAAAAGGAAGTATAGGCTAGCAAAGCTAAAGTACAATAGAAAACAATCCTTAAATTATGTAAAGAGCTTGAAACCGCAATAACAAAGAAGCATTTCTATCTTTATTACAAAGTTTCAGTGTTGATAGGCTAAAAGGAATCCAACCTAGTAGGCCTATGAACAAAAGGAATCCAACATATAGGAGCCCTAGAAGACATTTAGCCTAAGAATTTATAGTTTTATAAGATGGTAGAAGCCTAGAATGTTGGGGGTCACATAGTGAACCTGCTAAAAGTGACTAACAGACACAATATATGGCCAAGTGGGTTAGAAGTTAAGAAGTTACAAGAGAGATGCATAAAATTAAGTTGCAAGAGCAATGGGTGAAAGATAGATAGATAGTAAAAATGTGGCCAAAATGGAAAGTGGATAAAGTTGCCTAAAGTTGAGAAGGTTATATAAATCCACGAATGCCATACTAGAAGGATACTACATAACCTAAAAGACAAAGAAAAATAATCAGTCTACTCTAAAAACATCTTGTTTTATAGCTTGTAATATCATTTCACTTTAATCGAATTATTTTCTTTATATCAAACCTTACTTCAACACTTATTAGCATCTTGGTAACTTAGAATTTCATTTTCTAGGTTTTCTAAAGCTCACCTATATTGCTAATAAAAATTTAAGTGTATATTCTAGGAGAATTTCTCCATGACATACTCAAATTATAGGTTGATCATATAAGTTAAAAATTGGCATGCTTAGTAGGACTCAGTGCCATGTGTAAGGAATGTAAAATAAACCGTTATGCCTCCATCCCTGGAGGAAGAAGTTCCTAATGTAGTAGGAAATAAAGGTTTTGTATCCCAAATAATTGAGAGTCATGAGAAGTAACATCACCTTTAACTAGCTCACTAGCTATAAAGAATCCAAAATCGTCACAACGAAATGATGTAGTACGAACAAATGAAATTCTAGAATTAAAGTCTACCCAACCTCTATAGCTAATGTAATTAAGATATTGATGGAGAAAACTGACAGACTTTCTACCATTATAGTTTATGTTTTTAGGTAGAATTCTCTTACCTAAGCAAAAGAGATCTCCCAAGGCTTAGGGGGCATCCTTCTCTAAATGTGATGGAAGTTAGAAAGTGCAATTACCTTTTAACTACTCCTTCTATAAATCAAAGATACATTCATCCTTATAAAAAAAAGGATGTTCAAATTTCACCTATTAATCTTAAATTGGCCAACAGGTGGTTAGGGCCCAGACTCTTAGCAGGCAAAGATATGGATTGGAAGTTGAAGTAATAAACCATAATACGGGTTAGGAGGTAACGTTGTGGCTACAAATTGTATCATTGACCCTCCACAAATAGGATTATAAGTTGATACTAAAGTTATCAAAAAAGTTGTTCAAGAAATGTATAGGCCTAGTGATTGAACCAAATTTATACTATAAATTGGCCTCATTTTCTTACTTGTTTATGCATTTGTTAACTCCTAATTCATGATTTTTGTGCTTAATTTGGTCCTTCATATTGAGTTTTCATAAATTTCAAATTGTCAGTAATTT
>JANITX010000003.1:39733995-39747293 GCA_027564395.1 Erythroxylum ulei | reverse complement strand
ACATAATGATAATAATAATACAAACTATTGAATTACAAACCATTCATAATAAAAATACCATTGAATTACATCTTCCTAATCATATTAAATACTAGGGGCATATTCGTCATTTGCACTATTTTCTGTCTCTGTCCCCTACAACCAAACACACTGTCTTGGAGACGGAGACAAGATTCTCTGTTCTGTCCACCATAAACCAAACAGCTCTCTGTATCCAGTTTTTGTTCCGTTCCGTTCTGTTCCGTTCCGTCTCCACCTACCGGAGACGCTAACCAAACGCAGCGTAAAAGTTCTTTGACCTCTGCTGCAGTTTACAGAAAATTAAGTTCATTCTATCCACATAAACATAAAAAAAATTTCTGGTGCGATTTTCATAATCATGGAATGAAGTGTGCTCTAAAATAGGAACTGGATGAAAAGGAAGCAAACATGAAATGCGAAAGAGTCAGAATACTCGTATCCATCAGATTGCTCATAAACGGGTAATGATAATTGGTCTGCTACAGAATGGAACGTTAACATCTAAAGGTTGTCCACTGTCAAGATGATCATGGAGTGAGGGTTCTGAACAAAACTTTTTCCATTGACAAAACATGTGTTCATATGAACCGTCGGAAACAAAGGGGACACTGTTTCATGTCACTCTATTTCCTATCAGACTTGAGATTGAAGATGGAACAGTGTCAATTGCCACTATAGGCCTTAATGCAACACAAGATAAACCAAGGTGGAAACTGAAAACCTCATAATCTAAGCTTTAATTGTTTGATGTATTGCGGTTTAGGAAGAGGGGAAAACTCGCTAAGTTCGACTAGTGTTGAATGTATTGGCCTTTTCAGAAATAAGAAAAAGAAACTTATCATTTAAGCTACACTACTTGGTGAATGCACTGCCCTTTCCAATAGTGACAAAAATTTATCATTTAAGCTACGTTTTTGATAAATATTTTCCCTTTTCCGGGACATTACTCCCAGGCTCTTTCAACTTGACCAAACTGAGGTAAGACCTCTATCTATAGTTGAGCAATCATTACTAACAAGCGTATGAGTGAGGCCGTTAAATATTCGTATAAGAAATCAAAATCTTTTTTCTGTGCTAAGAAATACAGATGAAGACGAAGATTCTCCTGTTTTCTTTTCCTTTCGGACATAATACAAAACAGCCATACATTGTTTATGAGCATCTTCCAGATCTCTTCCATCTTCCGAAAAAATTTTCATGAACCACTGTGTCGTGTAATCATGTTTCAAAACGCCAGGTTTGGAGTACCGGTGGAACGTTGATACTTTTTTAGAAAGAACACCAATTCTTCCATAACGAATCACCCATTGAGGTATTAACAGTTCAAAGACACGTATAAAAATGATTGATTCTTTTAACATATACTTGACTTGGCCTGTTAAAAAAAGCTCAACATCCAATCACAGAACGAGATAAAACGTTACCATGCAACCAGAAATCTAGACTCAATTTACACTCATGGCTCACTTGGTGACATGTTTCATTGATTTTCCCAATAATAAACAACCAAAAATTAAAACAGTACCCCAAACCTCGGTCCTTTAACAGTTCTCATTGGGCTCATTTTCATTACAATCTACTCAAAGCAAAGACTAGGTGAAGAAAATGAAAGGGTAAAGACTCACCGACATCATCAAGATCGTGGAAACTGTTCCCAGGATATTTTAAGAGAAAGATAAAAGATGAGTGACTTTTGGAGGAAGGCACAAATGAAAGGGGATGGTTCTGTTTTCTTTCCTTGGCGAGAAGTTCGCGCGTGTAATATTTTGAACGTAGAGAATAATGATTTTCTTTTATTAAAAATTATAAGATTGTATTACGCCAAATCAAACTCGAACACACCTCTGGGGAAACTTAGTTATGTCATAGAAACAACCACTTTAGACAAGAGATGAGCGGCCTGATTCAAGTCTCACGTGAATAACATTATTATTATATAATTTCTTTCATCAATCGCTAATTAATCTAAAATAAGAATTGTCTTCATCTCTTTTGACTTAACCAAACACAAAGCATCCTTAAATGATAGCTTCAGCAATACTTACACTAAGTTGACCATTTAGAGGAAGAGCAACGAGCTCCCAGCATCTGACCTAAGCTTTATGAATAATGTAATCTAATCCCTACCTACTTGGAGCAGCGTTAACTAAAGCTTCATATTGCATTTTAGGAATGATCGTCCACTTTTGTTATTGCACTTCAGATTGATTGTCTATTAGAGAAGAACGGGCATCCCAAACTGATCCAACGTGTGCTTAGGAGAGAATAATTTCATGGGCAAATATACGTCTTTGCACCTAAATTATTTGATTTCAATTGCATCACAACCCACGGAACATCGTTGCAAAAATATATACATTACTAATGCTAATATTACTTAGGCAAAACGGACACTTTTGACCCAAAGTTTTTCACCAATCAACAAGTTTAACCCAAATATGCCAACAGTAACAATTTAAACTTTAACATTTAAAACACGTTGCATTATAACCCAACCTTAATGAAAAATTCAAATGGGTCTATTAAATGTCAGTCAGCGCTAACCTTGCACTTCAAAATTATTATTTTGTTCAACTAAGTAGGTCTCATTCGCCACGTTATCGCTGACGGGACAAGTAGGGCTCCCTTCTTAATTAAATTTAAAAAACGTAATTTTTAATAAAAAGTGGGACCCACTTTCATATTTTCATTAACCTTAAATAGTTAACCTTAGGATCACGTGTCTAATAATAGTCTTAACCCTAATCATGTGATTAATTAGTAAAACAATTATTAAGTTAACAAAGAATTAGTTATGATAATTAAGTAAACATATTAGATGTGAAAATGACAGTGTTTTTTGTTACCGTCTCATCGTTCTTCATCGCCTTCTTCGTTCTCCAGCATTATTGGTCACCAAAGGTGAAGTTGGTAGAGGGAAGTATCAATCGCGCAACGTGGTCATCTGGATTTATCAAGAGAAGTCGTCATTGTTGAGCATTGAAGCTTTTTGAGTTAACTGAGGTATGTTAGGTTTTATTATTGGTGTCTATTAGATATATTTGTGTGTCGGGATGCTTCCTTCTTGTCAGTGTGTGTTAGATAATGGATGTTGCCGTTAGTTTAGTATTAGGTGTGGTCCTGAATGTGTGTTTGTCTACTTTGTTTCTGGTCCCCATTGTGGTCCTATTGTTGTTGTTGTGATTTTTATGTTTTTTTTGTTAGCTTTAATTAGAGTTTTAAATATCACTTTGCATCACACATGTATTTAGTTCCAAACTGTTTAGGTTTGCAAGTTTTGGGTAACCTAGTACTCCAACAAATAAGTCTTTTAAGGGAAATATTTTCCTTTTTGAAAAAGGAAGAAGGCAATAGGGAGTTATAAAAGTTGGTGTCCTGGATGTTCATCGATTGTCCATCCATTTTTTAATTTCATTTTTGGCTCTTCCATCGAGAATTTTCTTTAGCATTGACAATTATGTAATGCATCTTAATTCTTCTTTTGCTCAGAGAATCCAACCTTTGCAATTTGTATTTGTATCAAAGAATACTCACGGAATCATATACTAATAAGACCAATTAAGCATTTATATGTAATTGAATATGTTAGTAAAAATTTGATGGATATATCAGTATGTACTATTGAAGTGCAGTAGATGTATACATTTTTGCTTAATTTGCAACTTTACAAATGGTGAAATGTCATAAATATGAATTTACTGAAATAGTTTAGGCTATATAAGCACTAAAACTCAAATAGTTTAGGCTACTTAATACATACTAGATTAGACTAATCAAGCCAATTTTATTCTTCCAAACTTGAATTGCAATCATAGTAAATGTTTAAGATAAAGCTTGGTAGGGCTTAAGCATTTAACTGAGAGTGCCACTTAAATGGAGGGATATGACTTCATTAGTGGATCACAATAGCTTTCCACTATACTTTATACAATTACATTGAAACGGTAAGGAAATTGGCGTTGAAACAAAAATCTATAGCTGAGAATTCTTTAAGGTAAATAATAAATGAACTTGCCCAAAATTTATATTTTGAAAATGCGTGAAAAAATGCTAAGTTTTTGTCTTTCTATACTACAACCATGTTATTTGCTGGAAATGGACTGCTAATCATTATTAAATTACTATAACCATGTTATTTTCTAAAAATGGACTGCTAATCATTATTAAATTACTAATCATTATTGAACTGTAGATTGCTAAGGAGAAAGATTTTACAATTCGATAGTAAAGACTCTTTAAGAAGGAAGAAACTTATATGGCAATTCTATTTTATTTTCTCATTTCATAAACATGGCAATAAGTAGTTATTAAAAATGAGGACATGCAAACAAATGTCATCATCCTTTTACAAATATTGAAATAGTAGCTCATACAGTCTTTGAGGGAAAATATTTTCTAGTGGAAATTGAGATTACCATGTGTTGTTATAGTTTTGATTGCATTGGTTGATTTATGCTATCGGAAGGGTTGCTTCTTGAGTTTGTATGAATATATGTTACAACTAATACAAGGTAAAATTTTATAGCGTTTAAATGATGCTAAGTTGACACATCCTCCACTTAACAGGGTTATTACAGGTAGACCAAAAATTGCAAGAAGAAAACAGTAAGATGAGCCGAAGAAGATGAAAAACCCAAACAAAATGAGTCAGAAACTGTAAGTGCATAAATGCTGAAAATGTGGTCTTCAAGGTTATAAGACTAAGGTCATAACTGCAGAAAATACAACAACAATACATCAAGTCAAAAGCTTCTTCACAGGTATGTACACATAACTTCAATCATATGAACACAATTTTATAAACATGCAGTTACTAATGTATATAATTATATCAATCAGGTTAGAGCAGAGGGATCTTCATAGGTATACAATTTCAGTTTTATATTACTTATTGCTTGAACTAATTATTGACAAAAATGTTTTTCATTATAACCACAGTTAAGCGATGGGAGGTTAATCATAATGTTGGATTGACTCAATCAAGCAATATTGTAAGTTTTTTATCAATTAGTCTAACTTGTAATAATTACAAAGTGTGTTTGTAATATTTTTTCTTCCATTTTATAGGTAGTACACTTGCAGATGCCCATATAAACCAATTTGGAGATGTTGACCCACACACATTTTAATTATCATTTCAGCCAAGCAACTTACGATTCAGAGGACATCTAGTATTACTTTACAACATTTACAAGTTGAAGCAAGTACAAGGAGAACCTCATTGACTTCATCATCAAAACCTGATCTTACTCAGCGTAGTACCAATGAAGGAAACATCGAATAGTTGTACACCTACAATGTATACATTTTTGTGTTGTACACATATGAATGTTTGTGTTGTTAAAATACAAAGTAAATATTTTTGTTAATTAATATGATTTCCTACACAATCTCTCTCTCTCTTACATTATCTTTTTCCATATTTGACAACATATGCAAATTATTCATTGTATATTAATTCATATACCAATTTTATTATTTATATACAACATATTCATTATATGAATTGTGAGTTGTTATACTACAAAGTATCCATTATATATTGGTTATATATAGTAGATTTATTTATTCAATTGAGTTACATAATTCATTTCCAAATTTTATTATTCATAAAAAACATATTCATTATGATTTGTTGTACAACATAACCATTGTTTATTAGTTATATATTCAAAATCAATTTTTTCATAACCTACATGAAATTGATATCAACCTTTACATTGTTCAAATTCAATGCAATATCCTCATAACATATTTATAAATAAAAAGTAGTACAACCATAAGTAATCCTATTACAATTACAATGTTCGTTAACATACACTTAATTTGTTTTTTCTCTTTTCTTAACAATTGCATGTCCTCATTCAAAAGATTTATTTGTTCTTCAAACTCCTTTGTTGTGCTTCTTTTAACCTATTCCTTTGAAATTGACAAATCACTCCTTAAATTTTGAATCACTTCAACAACTCTCTCACTAAATTATTCATTGTTCCAATTGAAAAACTTGCATCTCCTAACCTAAAACATTCAATTCAATTTCCGTAAACAATATACCTTAAACAAAGTTTAAGATTCACCTTCATTAATCTAATAACAATAAATTCTCACCGGATAATTGGGGCATCCATAAAACCTTCGGCCAAGATTATGATCACTCAATGAAGTCCTCAATGGGGCCTTTAGCCTATAATAGCAAATGACATTGCCAGACTTTGAACTCACTATTGTATTTGTCGATGATAATGATTTCATTTGCATACTTAAAAGATGATAATAAGATAATATATGATTCGGTTAAAATGCAATCTTTGACCTTCAATGTATCAAAATAACTTAGGAAGATGAAGATGGGGTTGATATGTTAAAATCATATATCAGGATGTTGAATTCATGAGGAAAAAGCCAAGATAAGGGAGGAGGTGAAGATGATTGCAACACACAAAGAAGCAAAAAATTTGCAGTTTTTTGAACTACAACAACTAAAAGACCTACTTTATTTGCATGGTGCAATATGTGAATCACTAAGAATCTACTATATTATTTCTCAACAATAATCTGAGTCCATCCACCGAGATCAGCAGCAAAGCATTGAAAGGGACCATTTGTAAGGTTAATATTGAACATTATGGCCACTTGATTAAGGAAGCAAAATACAATCTGCATGCTTGGACAAATAAGCATGTTATTTTATTCTTGCGTGTCATAAATAGATAAACTAATTGTCTTTTTCTTCAAAGGTGTCGAGAAAAGGATAAAGAAAGAAAAGTGAGGAAGCATATAACCAATTTGATTAATTAAGTACATTAGTGAAACTGTAAAGAACCACACATCAATCCATTGTTTAGTTAAATTGTCCCTATGCTTCTGATCATAAGTTATTGTAATGGAAGATATAAATTTGTTTACCAATAGCCAATTCCAACAAAGTATCCCCAGTAGAAATATACACCTAACTATGCATTTTAGTAACCCCTAAGAAATTCTATATTCATCAATAAGGACTAGAATGTCTTTACAAAGAAAAATCTCAAAACTTTATAAGAAGTACTTTTGAAATTAACATATATCACAACTCTGGATTATAAGTGATAGATTGCAAATCAATTGATGAAACTACTGCTTCAACTATACTTCTGTCAATCCAAAATAATGAAGTTGTTAATTAAACGTGGTTATCCATGACATTGCCTTAAGTTATCATGTCAACTAAAAGATTACCACATCAACATCTCACATAACTCTCATATCATCTCACTAAAACCTCATATGTTTGAAACCCTAAAATGAATATCTAAAAATGCAACTCCTTTATCCATTCCAGTCCTTCTCGATGATTATAGAAGCACGAGAGCAAAATATCAATCAAAAAATTTCTTCTACAATAGATTCCACTTATAATTGATAGTTAGAAAATTACATGATGCCTCTCTCTATTATTATCATCATATAATAGCAAAATTAGTTCATTGCCAGAGGCCATAAAACAAAATGAACACTATCTTATAGCAAGCATCTGAAAGCAAAATCAGCATACCATTCTATACATTTTTACAATATGCTACATAACAACATGGAACATACTTATTACAAGAAAAATTGATAGTTAAAAGTGGCTAAATATCCATGAACAGAGCAACTGCTAGTTCAAGTATGATGATAGTTACCCACGCATAAAATCAAATCTTATCCTAATTTCTCACTAGTATGCAACACTTATTTTCTCAAAATCAGTAATTCAATCACATTGCATAGCCACCAAGTTTTTCCATTTTCTCTATACGATGCGGAAATAGTCATATCAAAATCAGGTAAATTAGAAAATTGCTATGTTATTTTCCTATCAATGAAAACCTAACTTATGGTCAGAAAATTGAGATACTCACCTATGAACCACGAAGTTTGCTGCGGTAGATTATCTTTCAAACAGACGGTGCAAATTTCGCACGGAGAATGAAATAAGGAGAGGTGGCAAAATAAGGAGAGTCAAACAATGACTCACCTATGAACGACGATGCTTACTACATTGGATTCTCTCCCAAACAGATGGTGACTCACCTATGAATGACGATGCTTGATACAACGGATTCCACACGGAGAACAAATTAAGGAGGGTCGAACGATGGGTAAACAAAACAATGAAACCTTTATCGTTTTTTTTACCACTCATCTAATCCCTATACTTAACAAAAATGATGGGTTAAAGTCACTTTTAACAAAAATTATCGTTAAGGTTAATGATAATATAAACGTGGGTCCCACTTGTTTATTAAAAAGTAATTTTAATTTAATTAAAAAGTGGGCCCACTTGCCCAGTCAACAATGACGTGGCAAATGAGGCCCACTTACTTGAATAAAATAATAATTTTGAAGTGCCAAGTTAACGCTGACCTGACACTTAACAAACCCATTTGAATTTTCCTTTATGGTTGGGTTATAATACAATGTTGTTTAAATGTTAAGGTTAAAATTATTAATGTTCGAATGTTGGGGTTAGACTTATCGATTGGTAAAAAACTTTGGGTTAAAAGTAACCCTTTTGCCTATTACTTAGTGACAAAAGTAATTAAGTTTGAAAATCCATTTCCATTATAACCACGATTGGAAAAGCAAGAACATACTAGCAACTTTGCCCAAAAGGACAAGAGATAAATCTAAGATCCAACGATTCATAATTTTATCTATAAACAACACATATCGGATTCACCTGCACATTCTTCTTTAACAAATTATCCTTTTTTTGGAAATTTAAATGTAAAAATTCAATAAAAGCTATAAAAGGCATAAAAAAGGGACATTATAGGACCTTGTGAAGAAAAAATAAACACAATATCCTTTATATTATACTTAGGAAGACACTAGATAATTAAAGGTCCATTTTCTTCTAAAATGGGTGCTCAAGTGCCTAGTAGCGTGATGAGCTATCAAAGTTTTCCTTATCCATCAATGTAACTTATGGATTAAAGCATGCTTTTGAGTTTTAGTCTTATTGTACAATCTCTAATTTCTTTCCCTCCAAATTGCATAAACTACACAATTAAGGATAAGACTTAGGTAGACTTGATCTTTTCCCAAAGAGTGGAACTTACTTTCAGCCCATTCCAGTATGTTATTACAATTAATCTCATGGCAGTACAGATGAGAGCTTTGAAGCATGAAATTTGGATTAGTCTCCTTTATTGTTTAAGGACTATAAAGGTTTATTAGTAGCTGAGAGATTTGATAGATATTTGGGAAAATATCCTAGGAAACTTTTAACCCTCCTACCAAGAAATTGCCAAGAATTGTGCTCTATGACACTCCTGACTCAAATCTAATAAGAGATTATAGTAAAAGTGAAGAAATATCACTCTAAGGCAGAAGGGACTTAGAGAATTCCAATTATCAAACTAAAACCATATATCCTCCTCATTCCCCACTTGAATTTTGATGAAAGGGTAAACAACTTGTCTTTTTCTTAGAATTTGAATGAAAGGCCAAGAGTTCTTTCCTTTCTGAAATTTGCTATAAGTTAAAATCCTTAAGATAGAACTCATTTATCCATTTACTCCAAAGTGATTCTTTATCTTGAACAACCTCTAAATCCTTTTAACCACTTGCATTGCTTAGAAATTTTGGATTGAAGTAAGACTAAGCCTCCTTCCTGCTTCCTCCAACAAAGCTAATCCTATTTAATTTTAGGTCCTTTGAAATTTTCACTCTTACCTGACCAAAAGAAGGATTTTGATGTGTTTTTCAATATCCTTATTGATTCTTTTTGGTAAGAGTAGATGAGAGATACATCTCATTACATTTATGATGAAATTTGAACTTAGAACTATTAGAAGTGTTGAAGAATATGATCATGTTCAGAATTTCCATGGAAATGACAAAAAAGGTGAGGAGAGATAGGATCTCTTTACCTTATATCATTAGAGCCTCTGAATTGCTTAGTAGGAACACCATTGATAGGATCCAATTAATAAAGAAAGTGGGAAAACTAAGTCATTCCATTCATATTAAGAGGAATTTCCATTGAAGCCTATCAAAAGCTTTGGAGAAGTCTATTTTAATTGCATAACTTTTGATGGATATGCCAAAACTATAGTCCCTCATCAGCTCTTGCACTAAAAGTATGTTACTTGAAATTGATTTGCTAGGTATAAAGGCTCTTTAAGAGTCATAAATAATCTAGTTCAAGGTCCCTTTAAGTCTTTTAGTAAGAATTTTTTAGATCACCTTATAGACAATGTTAAAATATGATATTGGGTGAAAATCATTGAGGCAATTTACATTGAGAAGTACGGGAATCAAGCAGATGTGAGTAACATTAATTTCCCTCAAGATTTTCCAGAATTCAGAAATTCCAAGACAATTTCCATAAGAAGATTACCTGTGATATGCTAGGTTCTTTGGAAGAAATGGGTATTAAACCTATTAAGGCTTAGAGCTTTTATTAGATTGAGGCTGAAAAGAACTAATTTGATCTCCGAGGGTGAAAATGGTTATTAGAGCTTTAACAAAGCATCATGATTTAAGGATATTAGAGGACCAATTAGCTTTACGAACTCTTGCAAGCTAGTTAAACCAGATGTACGTAAAGGTCCAAGCAAGCTTTCAAAGTAACTGAAAATCATATTATTCAAAGAAGATTTGTTAATAACCATTTGGTTATTAGAATATAGGAGATAGTTGATCTTGTTAGTATTTCTCCTTGTTAATACAAAATTTTGGAAGAATTTGGTATTGAAATCACCCTCTCTCAGTCAGGCTATTCTAGCTTTTTGCATAAGTAGAGAATGGTGAACCTAAAGAGCCTTATTGTAATGCTCCAATTTGTTAGCTTTAACAATTCTAAAGACAATGTTGTTAGGATTATGATAACATGCCTCCTGAGCTCTATCTTAGCTTCATGAAGCTGAACATAAGTTGTAGGTTGATCAGCTTTATAAAAATTCTTAAGCTTATTATGAGAATTTGAAGTTTCTCATAAGTTGAAAAGCTTTGCAACCTAGGATTCTATTGCTCCAAACTTCATCCACTAAATCCATAAACCCTGCTTCGTTGGTAAGAAAGTTGAAGAACCTGAATCAGGATTTGAAGGGGGTTAAAGAGATTAAATTTAAAAATTCTATCCTGGAATGATTAGAACATAAGGGGAATCCAAAGTGGGCATATGAATCGGGGAATTAAGTCAAACAAATTTGAATATAATTATATAGGTCATATATGAAGGTCTTTTTCCTTTAATATTTGAGAACACTCCTATCTGTATCTTCATATGCTCTTGCAACATCCCCTCATTTTTCTTGACAGTATCCATCATACCTTATTGTGGATTCTGCCATGAAGCTACTGCCAGGTTGAGTTCTTGCACTTATGCAATATGGCTCTTAGTAATTCCTACATCACCCTTACTTCACCTTGTTCCTAGCTCTTTACTTTCTGCTAACTTCTTATTCTTTGCTAGTTTGGTTTTGGTTTTCTTCTTAGACTTCTTTCCTTGCTTCTATCCCCTACTCTTGCTCTTGCTTTTGTTATCTTCATCTCTTTCGCTATCCTTTTCTTCTCTCTTCCTTTTACCCTTCTTTTGCACAACTATTTTTCATATCACCACTTTTGTGCTGCTTTATCTTTCAGTTTTTTCTTTTGACCAAAAGTCCTTACTATATTCTCTAATTATGAAAAATTCCCAACTTTAATTTCCCGCTCTTCTTCTTCTCGTAACTATATTCTTATTCCACTAATACTTCAGAAGCCTTACCAACTCTTACACCCTTTCAAATGAACCTATGAACTCACCACCTCCTCTAACAAAACATACTGGGGTGCAAGTTACTCGAAACCATAATCCAAATTCTAAAATCACCTTTTCTCCTACTAATCCTTCCTTGGACCATCAAGTTATTTCCCCTCCACTCTCCATTTTTTATGCAAGGGTTGAAAAATTGAAATCTACACTTTTGGGTTCTTTTTAGATAGAAGAATACCATTTCTAGTTATGAAAAGTTGGACCGCTGCCAACTGGAAATAGTTTGGTCTCTTGGATACTATATTGAATAGTGAAGATATATTCTTCTTTTAATTCAACTTTCCTTATTCAGTCACTAAAGTTATTAAGACAAGACCATGGTATGTAAATCATAAACCCTTGTTTGTTCAACCTTGGAGGCTAGGGATTAAATTTGAAGATCTTAAACTCATTAACATTTCCCTATAGGTTTGTATACATGACATACCCTTGGAATATTGGACCACTAAAGGTCTCAAATACCTAGCTAGCTCAATTAAAAGACCTTTGTGTCTTGAACAAGTTATTGCTGAGCTTAAAAGGATCAACTTTACAAGAATTTGGATTGCTGTGGAGACATTGGCACAATCACTTAATGAAATTTCTATAATGATGTTCAATGATAGCTTAGAACTTGTGAAGGATAGAGTCAAGATTACCTATGCTTGGAAACCTCCAAGTCTAAAACCTAAAAAGGTTTGGAAGTCAACTAGTAAAACTTCCTTATCTAGTAGTTATGAAGAACTTACTTAGGAAGATCAACATATAGCTTATCAATCAGGTTCTGATATAGTAAATGATGCTAATAATTCTGATGGAAATATTCCAAGTCCCAAGAAATCTGTTAAGGAATTAACCTCAATTCTACATCCAAATGTCCCTAATCTTGGTATTAACTCAGAAGCTATTGATATTTCTCTAAATTTTGGTACTAGAGAGAATATTTTAAAGCTTAATGAAACAGTAGTGACCCCTACATAATAGTATCTCCTAAATCAACATAAAAATCTTGTTCATCTAATAAGAATAAGCCTGAAAAAGCTGTAACTGTGAATATTATAGTTGACCAGGATGGTAATAGTGTAACATCCTACCCCGATAGGAAGGGTAGAATAGTGACTAATTGCTAGTCATAGTAAGTGACTATGGATTGGTAAGCCGGTATAAACCATCAAAGATGTTTCGGATTCACACAGTGTTACATGGATAAGGTTAGGAACTATTGTTATGATCCGACATATATGTGTTATTGATGCCGAGAGTGAAGAATTGTGAGTAATCATGAGGAAACAGTTATGACAGTGTGGTATTTGAAGAAAGTAAAAGGGGTGATTGATTGCATTGACTATAGTCAATTGACAGAAATTATTCGAGTAATGAAGTAAATGGGAAACGGAGATGTAATGACCAAAACAATTTCCCTGCCTTTCTGCTCAATCATATAAGAATTTCGGGGACGAAATTTTTATTAGGAGGGGGGAGTTGTAACATCCCACCCCCGATGGGAAGG
>JANITX010000003.1:39550188-39562768 GCA_027564395.1 Erythroxylum ulei | reverse complement strand
CTTCCTAATTAGGAAGACTTCCATAACTATGTACCCTAGATCTATATAAGCATAGCAGTATCTGTACATCTTTTGATCAACTGAATAAAAAACCAGCAGCTTTTACACTATTAAAACATAAAATCATTAAATCTTAGTATTATAAATTTTGATTTGACACCAATGAATGCCAATTGGGTTTTCTGTTTGTAATTTTTAATCATGTTGTTGATATATGTTTTTCACCTTTTTAGTCATTATTTGAACTTTTTTAATATTTTGTTTTCACCGTCGTGACTGCTCTGAATAAAAGTGATTGTATGTCATATTTCTTCTTGTGGTGTCTTAGGTACGGGGCCAACAATGCCACGCAAGCCAGTAAAGCGCTACCTATCATTGATATCTCAACCTGTAACTTTCTCACAGTTCTCACGTTCGGTGACTTTTCTTGCATCAGCTTATATGAACAAACGACAGATGCTGAACAACAAGCTCCTTAAATCTGTCCCTAGATCTCCAGGTATTTTCTCAAGAGTACCATGCTTATACGAGGTGTAATTACTCCTTTTCTTGAGCTTCTTAATCCAAATAGTTGTGAGTTTTATATAGGGAATGGATTAACTGGGCACATTTTAAAGGAAAGTAGTGATTCATCTGGATCTTCTGAAGAAGAAGAAAATGAATTTGTGGTGAGCAGCATAATTTTGGTGATGAGTTTTGACAAAATCTTATAGTCTTTTTCTTCCCATGTATTACAATGATTTTCTTCTGATTACATTTTTAAAGTTTATTGAGATTTATCCAAACCTACTATTCTTTTAAGGGAGTTGTCCAAGCAGATTTTGCATTCTTTGATCCAAAATCAGAGGATTTTCATGGAGTGAAGATCTTGCTGCGAACCTACCTTGATAACAAGAAGTGGGATTTGAGTGGTTTTGTGGACTTGATATTGAAGCAGACAACAGTAGGAACTGTTGTTAAGATAGAAGATGATGAAGATGGTGCACCTTTTTCCATTATTACTGCCCTCAATTTGGGGAGATACAAGGCAAGCACTTATACAGTTTGGTATACTAAAAAATGTTGGTATTTTCTTTTCTCCTTTAAAATGCCAGGAGCTTTCTGCTCTCCCTGTTGATTTTTATCTGATTTTATTGTGGTTGACAATATCCTTCATTTTATAATTAAATTGTTTTTTGTAGGAAAAGAACAATACAGGCATATGTCGGTTAAGTAATGCAAGAAAGTAATTTTCTTCTGTTAGTGTCCGAAGCCGGTAAAATATCACTCTTCACTTTTGTTGACATTAAATCAAAAAAGTCCTGGAACTGTGGCTATTGTGAAACCTCATAAAGATTAGAGTGCATTATCAGTGTAAGTGATATTTGACTATGTTCTTGAAAGCTTCTGCATGAAAATAGAAGAATTAGTTGGATCATAAGAAAATACAACTCCCACATTCCTCTGAGGAAAGCATTCTTGTACTGGACCATAATCTCTTCAAGTCTTCCATGGTTTGAAATAAATATCCCAACGAGTAAAAAGTACAAACTGAGAAACAATCCCCAAGCTTTTTCTGTACTTTTGATGGTACTGGTTCAAAGCTTGGATTTTGATGATCAAAACTTGTCAGGTTTGTTGGATTTTTCTTTCTTAATGCTACTTTGATGTCTCCTTTCCCCACTGTGACATTAATTAACTGAAAGTTACAACAGCTTAGTTGATGAGTCTTTATGTGTTACTATTCCTTTGTTGATTGCTTTTTGTATTCTGACCAGGAGCATAAATGTATAATGGAGCTTAGAGAGTTCCTCCTTAAAGTATGTCTGGAAAAGAGTGTGAAAGATGATCTAATGTTACTTTTGAGAGATGAAGCACAAAATGTGGGCCTTTTAGTCTCTCAACGTGTGGTTAATCTTCCTCTCCAGCTTTTGCCACCTCTATATGATGCCCTCTTTGATGAAGTTTCATGGGCTACAGAAGATGAGGTTAGATGACGACTTTATCTGACATGGGTGAACTTAATTGATATTTCACCTTCTTTGTTTGTCATGCTTGTCTTAATTTTTCCATTTACTGTTAAAGCCAACAGAGGAGCTCAGAAAGTCCTTCAGGTTCAAGCATTATTTGCTAATTAACAAAGTATACAAGGTAAATGATGCTAGTGCTTCCTCATGCTCTTCAGGCTTGGATAGTGTGTTCTGTTATCATCTTTATTATCAGAGTCAATAAGTGGTCCTCTCTTTTTTAACTCATGAACACCCATATATAAAAACATATTGCAGCAGAAAAATTCTGGCGGTAAGAAGAGGCAAAGCCTTCACGCTGATAAAGAAATTATATTTGTTAAGCCTGAGGATGAAGTTTTCTACAAGGTGAGAAGTCTGTGATGTCTATTATGTACACATTGCTTCTTCTTTTGCTTTCACTGATTGTATTTCCAATGCATCTCAGCTCTGTTTGTGGTCCTTCTCCTTTCCATTGCATAGTGAGCAGGTTACCAGTCACGAGGCAAGTACTTTCTCCCTTTTTGTGGTTTTGTCAAATATGCTTTATTTTTACTTGCTGTCATCTATTTTGTTTGGGTTACATTTATCTGATGTTCAGGGTAAGGTATATCTTTAGGATGTCCTTGGTAGATTCGTAATACTATGATAAAGACAAGTAAAGAAAGTTCGTGTATTACACTGATAAAGACAAGTAATTTCTTGGATGGCATTGTTCTTTTGATTTGCATGTTTTGTGAACTTAACATACATACTCAACCTTTTGTGGGCTGCTTTTTTTTGCTAGGAAGAACAATAAAAGATCAGGGAAACAATAACTTTTTGCCCCATAATATATGCTTGCTTTCCTTCTTTTGGACTCTTTAAGTAGAAATTTCTTATCTTTTCCATCATCCATCCGAAAAATCAACTTGTAAAATAAGGCTTATTTCTGTGAAAGGCCTAGGACAACTGCTTAAGGACGTCCTTTCCTGTTTAAATGGTTCGTCTTTCTATGAAATGACTTCTTATCTGGTAACAGATGGGGGTTGCTCTAGGTATTTCACTTCCACAACTGATCATTTAATAACCTGATGTTTAATATACTGCAGCTAAAAGATTACAAACCAATGGGGTTAGTAATGGCTGTTGAGGCAGACAAAGTCCCAATTTTCCGACAGAAATTGCATTCGTTGATTGATGAATCCTGAAAGCTCATCAAACACGCACAAGAAACCAGTTCACCAATCTCAAACACTTTAGCCGAATGCGTGGTACAATTTTGGTAGGCTTGATGTTTCTATTTTTCAAAGAATTATTTTGGGGTCAAAAGCTTTTGAGCTATTGAATTTCTTAAGCGCAATGGTCTGCCTTGACGAGCCTATAGTGTGATCGTTTAAAAGGGGGTAAATATTTTCGATATCTTGCATGCTTGTATTGGTTTCCCTGACCCAACTCGTATCAATTATTTATCTTATATCAAAAAATTCAAAAGTACGATCCAAAAATGATTTGGTGAGAACTTTTTGTTTAATCTCTTAAACTTGCAAAAGAGAAACAAAACTCATAGACTCGCTGTTCAAAAAACTAAAAGAATTAGTAAGACCCAATGGCTTGAGATGAACACATTCAACGGTTAACAGGATGGTTTGCACAGAGAGGAGCAAGATTACTTTGGATTGTGGAGTCCGCGGGAGCAATTTGAAATAGGAGTAGGTTAACAGATTGGTATGGATCATGCAGAGATTATTGAACTGAAATGGAAAGTTCTATCACCATATTAGGTAATTGAACCTAGTCTTTCATGGTCTTGCCAGAAAGAAACCTATACGAAATTAGAGAGGCTTAAATGTATTTCTTAAAGTCATACAATTAAAGAAGGATCGCCCCGAGTGTCTGCAAAATTTAGGATCATAGGAGTGAATGCAGCGATTGAGTGAAGCAGCTTGTCTAACTGTTTTGAGACTTTATCATACGCTAACTCTTCTCTGTTAATATAATAAATACCAAATAATTTATAAAAATTACAAATAATTTTTAATATATTATCTTATTCAATTTTTTATTTTATTTCAATCTTATCTTAAAAAATATAATATTATAATTTTGATATTATTTTTATTTTTATTAACATTAAAATATTATTTTTACATATTTTAAAAATTATTATAATATTATAATTTTTAAATATTTTTAAAAAATATTTAACATAATTGTATGAAGCCAATATATTTAGTTACATAATTTATAATCACTTTGTATAAATTTAATGACAAAATTTATTTACGATTTATATTTTCACTATTTATTAAAAAAATTATTGACAATTTAACCATACTTTTATTGTGTATCAGTAATTATTATTTTATACAAGAGAGAATTTAACAATGGTCTTAGCCTTTTATTTAGAATCCATGCAAATTTGTTCATCTATTTTAATTTAAAACTTGACTGTTGAATAAATAGCAGGTTTATTTATTACCATTATTCTTCTTTTAACTTTAATCGTTTGATATCTTTCGTTATTTCTTTTTTTTTTTAATTTTTTTCATAGTCGTTTTAATTAATCAAAGGAAATATTAAAAAGTTCGAAGAAAGGAATTAAAAGATCTTTCAAAAAACAAAGAGATCAATTTGTAAATTAGGGGTATGCCAAGAGCACTCGATTTACACTAATTTATACTAGGGTTCATCTGAACTTTATAGTAATTTAATAAAAATAAATTTTAATGAACTTTTAATTAAAATTAGAATTAATTCAGTTTAATTTGATTAAATTACTTTTTTTATTCAATTTTTCTTTGTACATGATATAAATATGAATTATATACTTAAGTTATAATTAGGGTAAGATAAATTAAATTTTTTTAATTTATCTTTAATTTTTAACTAAATAATTTACATTCACTAATCAAGATCAATATTTAACAAAATATCATAATAATCTAAATATTAAGAATGTCAAAGTAGTTTTGATTATATTTTAAGAGCATGTATGTCCATTTTTTACCATTGGACAAATTTCTTTTCTTTTTTCTTCTTATTCTTTGTCATAACACCCATTTTGGGACAAACTGGAAAAAAGAATTCCTAATTCTTACATGGATGAGATTGATCAGTTTTGTGTATGATTTTTTATATATAATTTAATCATTTTATTATATAATATTACGATAAAATAAATTATAAAATACATTTTTATTATGTTTAAGTCTAATCATATTGGTTTTTCAGAAATAATTTTTATTCTTTTACTGATATTTAAAAATTATTTTTAGAGCGTTATTCTCTTTGTTCAACAATTTCTCAAAATAATATTAATTGAAAATAATAAAGTATTTTTTTTCTACTTATTTTAGATTGATGAATCCTATAGAGATCATTTAATTACATTTATTATTCATATCGTATCTACGGACTACTGATCAAGTTACCCTTAATTAGGACATGTCTTAAGTAGTATCAAAATATATTAATCTTTATATGAGATATTTTGAAGATCTTAAGTTAAAAGGATCATTTATACAATCATAAAAATGAACAATTTTTAAGATACATAAGTAATATTTTATATGAAGTTATCATCTTATGTCAATTCAGATAATTTATTGTCTAATATGTACATATTTGTTTAAGTGTCTTCATATACATATTTATTTAAGTGTCTTCATACTTTATAAGATTTACTACTTCTTTCGTGAGGACAAACTATAATGTTTATAATCTTTCGGTTTTATTTACATCTAGTCTTAATAGAGCACTTATCTACGTCTAGTCTTAATGGAGCACTCTAAACCTTATAACTTTCATCATAATTAAGAGAAATTCCCTAAATATATATTTTGATCCTTAATGAGACCTTAACTTGTTTTGCATGCTTAAGTGCTATAACATTCTACAATATATTATTGTTTGAACAATGCAAGAAATTATACTAACTACTGGATCCAAATAACTATTTTCTCCAAATAAGAAAATGTACTATTGATTTAATAGTAATTAATGTTGCATTAGAATCTTTCCAATTCAATAGTAATATCATTTAGGAGTAAAATATACAATAACTAAAATTTACTTTTGTTATTTTCAAACAAAAGTTAAAATTCCTATGACCTCGTATTTAAATATCAAATCATATATAGAATAATAAATATCTCTATAAGTATTAGATATCTTATATGCTAAGCACATTTTTAGCAAATTATCTATGTACTTAGGCTAGAGTAAGCACAAAAATTTTAAATCTATTTATATAGACCTTCATTCCTGGTTTAAGTTGCTATCTTTTTACATCCAATGTCTAGGGTTCTTAGAATATCACATCTTCATCTATTGAAAATATGAATTGTTGTTTTCTACAAGAAGTATGTTATTTGCATACTCCCATTAACCTTCTTGTAGATATTATAAATTTATATTTATGTATTCATTATGAAAGTGAATATTTCAACATCTTTAAACCTTTTGGCTATATGTCAAGTACGTTAGACAAAGTCACTAATTCCATTTTAATATATTGTTATGACATTTGAACTATTTCAAACTCAATTTTACTCTCACTTCATTGTAGATGTCTCATAAGTTTCTAATATCTAATTTAGTTATAAACTTATTGAACAATATATACTTCAATAAAACATCACTTCGATAAATTACCTTAGAAATGAATTCTTTCAAAGTTTTATGATTTTATATCTTACATGGAATCTTGTTAATTTATGTGGAAGAAACTGAAGGTAAGTTGTTGTATTAGGACATAGCTATAATGAAGTAAATATTGCATGAAATAATATCTTATATTGTAAAATTGATCCTTTTAAAAAACTTATACTCACTTGAAATTTGGCTTTTGAAACATTTACTGAAGAATCTTGACTGAAGAATCTTGGTCCTTATAGATAACCAAGAAAATTTAGTGTAAAACTCATATATGAATCTTATTGTAATGTTTTAGCATTCTTAATGCCTAATCTTTATTTGAATTTCTTAAATATTTTGATCAATATTTCATTAAATGCACATGAATATATAACATAAATTCATTAAAAATTTTAATGAAATATAAGTATTCATCATTTTATGAATTGTCATAACATCTCATGCATCATATATATAAAATTTAAAACTTTACTACTATAATTGTCCTTTTCATTATTATACATATATTTTTGTATGTAACCTTATGATTCTCATTATGTTAATTTAACCAACATGAACAATAAATTAAAAGTTGATTCAAGAGGATTAAATTAACTAAAAAAAACTAAATAATTAAAGAAAGAAAAATCAATTCAAAAAGTCATTTTGAATTTGGGGATCACTTATTTAGCATTCCAATTGTCATATATGATTTCTAGTCAAAGCTTCATGAGATGAGAGAAATACTCGCATTTTCCAAAATAGGAGCATGAACAAGGATTAATTCAACAATAAGCTGCTATAATAGGTTAGATGTCATATATGCTCATACAAATAAAAATTCCAAAAACTTGACTATTATAACATAATTTCGAATGTGTAATTTGTAATATCTGGTTGGCTTGGATTTTCTAGGAAGATGAAGATAGTCATGTGATAGATGTGTTCTCCCTACAGAGACACTTGACTAGTTTTTGTAAGTCTACTTGTACATCTTGATTGCCTTTTATGGCTTAATTCCTAGGTTTAAATAATAATTAACTTAACGGATATATGTCCTCTGATAAGACACATAAGTATATTTAATAAGGTAGCTAGTACTTTTTGATGTGTAATTTACTTTAATCAAACTCATTAAGCATAGTTATTCAATACGATTATCATTAAGTTCTAGGATAGTATGATTCTTTAGTGCTAAATTGTTTATTCTTCTAGTGTGCTAATTCTATTTCACCTATCAACATTTGATATAATATTAGATTTAATCTATGGTCACCAATAGAAAATCTAACATTAAAAATAAAGAAATGAATTCCACCATTAAAATAATAAAATTATGTGTAAATAATTGAATAATCTTTATAAGTTATATCACTAACCTTAACTAGGGTTTCTAGCTGCTAAAATTAATGAAAAAAATAAAATAATAAATAAATAATACTATAAGAATTCAATTAAAGAAACAAAAAGTCTCTTTAACGTCTCTTAGAAGAATGTTAAAAGATGCCAAACAATGTAAAAAGACACCTAAGTTTCTTCTACTATAAGTATTTATAGATAGGGTTACCAAATTAAGAGTTCTAGAGGGTTTAAATTTAAGAAATCATATATCTTCATTATGTTTAAGAATCAGTGTTGACCCAATACCAACACCTGCAATGATATTATTCTAGAACTACTATTATCTAGGAGTTAGCTAACGCATAACACTAAAATATAAGTGGGACCTAATTTGCATTATTTCTCTCTATAAATTCAAGATGAGTATGACACCAATTTATGATCTACTCTAGTGTTGTTCTTTGTCAACTTCTTACCTTTTTAAACTTGTTCGAAAGGTAGGAGCCTATTCTACGTGCATATTATTCCTTATTCTACTAATTTCTCCACTTTTTGTGATCTTTGAGTTAGAATTAGCTTCCTTTATCTGTAATAAAGTTGTTGATCTTCTTTTAGCCTTCCAAACAACTCCACAATTTTTTTGAATGGACAACCTTATATAATGTTGCACTAAATATTATGTTTACTCTTCAAATTCATTACCTTTAAGAAAATTAACTAAACATAGAAAAACATAATAAAATCCATATAAAATACGTCATAAAATTGTGAAATACCAAGTAAATTAACCCCAAATAAGATATAAAGTATGAACCTATCAATTTGTTTTATATAAGTGATGCTATTACTGGGTCAACATTTGTATCTTCCCAATCCTTTGTCAAGTTTTTCAATTTGATATGCAAAATCCTTCCCAAAGCACAAAAGGTAACAATTTTCTTCCTTGTATCTGGTCTTTCAGTTGTGCTCGCTTGATTGTCTACTTAATCCTAGGACCCATTTTGATTGAGAGATGCGTGAAAGTTGTACAAAGAGGAAGAAGATTGAGGTGGGTAGTAGAGAGGTGAGAGGATTTGAGCTTCTTAATTCGAGAGAGAGTGAGAGAGTGTTGTGGGTAAGAAAAATGAGGGTAAGAGTGAATATATAGGTTAGGAGGAAGAAAGGAGGGGTAAAATTGAGAAAAAAGCATGAAAATTTCACATGCCCATTCTGCCCCACCGCAGGTCAAGATCGTGACAGAAGGGATTTTCAGGGTCATGGTCGTGACCTAAGACGCCACGATAGTGGTAGAATGTTCAAAATCACGATCGTGACAGAGATCTCAAAATTAGGTCACGATCGCGACTAAGGAGTCGTGAACGTGACACTGGGAATTTTTACACTCCTTTCCCATTTTTGACTCTTTTCCTCGTGTCACTTTGGAGTTCCTTCCCTACCTTATATTTTCATCATCACCTCATTGTCTTGTCTTTCATACCCTTCTAATCCATAATGGAAAAGACAGAGAGAGAGACAAAGAAAACTAGTTCAATTTTTCCTAGATATTAATTTATATCGGAAAGACATGCGAAAACATAATTGAAAACCTAATCTAAAGTAATAGATTAAAAAAAAGTTAAAATCATAGGTTGCCTCCCACGCAGTGCTTTATTTACCCTTGCTAGCTTGCTGTACTTGTTTTGTTCACAGTGGTTCAAACAAATCATGTAATTATAGCACCCCTATGAGTTTCATAACCTGTAAGTGAGCTACTAGTTGTTCTTACCACCACTCTTCTTCCTCATCATCTTCTTTTGATTATTCTTTCGAATTTATGGCCTCTCTGGTGGATCCTTATGAGTATAACTCTGCGCAACTTTTTCACAAGACTTATTTCTCCTAATAGCGTCCACATATTTGAAAGAATTCCTTGTACCATTAGATACTTTGAATGAAACCCTCTTGTCCCCCACTCTTAAAGTTAACTTGCCTCCATTAACCTCGATAAGGGATGGGTGGTAGCTAAAAATGGTTTTCCAAGGATAATGGGTGTTTCCAAATCTTCCTCTATGTCTAAGATGATGAAGGCTTGTGAAAGGTGAATTTGTAAACCTTAACAAGAACGTCCCTTGAAAATTCCCCTAGGATGGTGGATTGATCTATCAACCATTTGCATACACATCCTGATTGTTGTTATTTCTCCTAACTCCATCTTTTTGCATAAAGTGTAAGGCATCATACTTATGCTAGCTTATAATTTTTCAAAAGCCTTATCCATTTTGACACTACCAGTAGTACAGGGAATATTCCCTGGATCATCTTGTTTCTGTGGTAGTGCTGCCACTTCGTTAGAGTTCTCTTTGATTACAACTTCACGTCTCAACTTCTTTAATTCCTCTCTATTTACTAACTTCTCTTTTATTTATTCCATAAGGGCAAGTCATGCTTTCAGTTGCGCTATTATATCAAGAATCTCTTTTAACTCTGCTTCTTTTGGCTTTCTCTATGCTAGAATGGGGTATAGAATTGTAAGACGTCTCCTTGATCTTCATCATGTTATATTTACTCTGCAAGGAACTTTTGTTAGCCCTTTTCTTTTCTTCTTCCCTTTCTTCTTCAACTTGATTGAGCTTCTCTTCAGTGGCCTGTGTGATCACCATTAACCTTTCCTTTAGATTTGTTTCAGTATTGCTCTCCTTGTATTTTTTGCAGACAATGCATTTTCAATTGGCTCATTTGGACTTCTAAGTTATGGTTAGAAGAAGTGTGGTTCTTTGATACTTGTTCAAATCTTCCTTCCAACTTCTTATGAGCGTCCTGCATACTCCCAATCTTTCCAAGATTTTATCAACTTAGAGTCTGTGGAATTGGCTTTCTCCTGTTGAAATTTAGGTGGCCCTTGAGGTTGAAATTGACCTCCTATAGTGTTTGACCAAGAAATATTTAGGTGATTTTTCCACCCATGATTATATGTGTTTGAGTAGGGATTATTCCCCCCTCCTTAACCAAACTATGGTCCCATGTAATTGAGCTACTTTGGTTAATTTTTTTGCATCAGAAAGTGGTCGATGGTATCTTGGTTATCTTGTCCATACAACTCACATCTCTGTTGAATTGCTTTGACACGAGCTGAAGAGGAGGCTTTGATGTTATTAAGCTGTCAATTTTGGCTTGCATTTCCATTATTGAGTCAACAGCTATGGCTCCCTTCTGCTCTTGGAGAGTTATATGCTGTCTACTTTTGGCCACGTCTAAAGAGAATTGTTACTTTCCATATCCTCCAATAACTCCTCTGCTTCCTCAACCGTCTCCCTCATTAAAGATCCTCTAGATGTTGCATCTATAGTGTCTCGTGTGAGTGGAGTAACTCCATTGTAGAAGGTTTGCAGCAGGAATTCCTTGGGTAAATTGTGTTGAGGACACTTCCTTTACAAATCCTTGTATCTTTCCCATGCTTCGTAAAGCAGCTCCTCATCATTTTGTTAGAAATTTGTGATTTCCTTTATTAGTTTCGTAGTCTTCGTAAGAAGGAAGTACTTATCTAGGAATGCATGCATCAACTGCTTCTAAGTTGTGACATTTATGGGACCTAGAGAATGATACCATGCCTTGGCTCTATCCTTTAGCGTGAAAGGAAAGAGCATCATCCTAACGACATCTTCTAACATTGCATAATATCGAAAAGTGTCACATATTTCTAAAAAATTCACTATATGAGTGATAGGATCCTCATTAGTCAATCCGTATAATTGCACATTAGTTTGCAGCATATTTAGCAAAGCAGGCTTAATCTCAAATGAGGCTGCTTGAACTAGTGGTCGAGTCATGCCTTGATTTGCAGCATTGAACCCAGGTCTCATGCATTCCATAAGGGTTTATAGCTAGTTTCCTTGATTGAATTCTTGATGAAATTCTTCTGCCATTAGTTCTTCAATTTCTTCTTCTTGGTGTATGGCTAATCTAATTGCTGGTTCCAAATGGGTGATGTCAAGTACTAAGGTTTTGATAATCTGAATTGAACTCTAAGTAACTCTTCATGCTACCACACAGACACAAGAGAGGTGAAAATTACTTAGACTAAAGGAATCCACCTATTCCTAACTAATTCCTTGACAACAATACCAAAAGCTTATTTAGCAAGTTTCAATTCTATAAAACCCTCAATGTTTCGCAAATGCATGGGTTATAAGTGTAGTAGTTGAGATGTCGATCCCATGAGGAATTAGTGAACTAATTGAATCCTAACTTTGTATAAGGTCTAAAAATTGTAATTAAAATAAAAATAAAATGAACAGAAAATTAAGTAATTGAATATAAATTGATTGAGAATAATTTCTAAAATTAATAACAAAGAAATCAAAATTATGCACACCCACTTAACAATCAAGAAATCGTACAAGACAAGATTAGCTGATAATGGGAAGATGGGATTTATCCTATCATCAATTGTTATTTAATTACTTTTGAGATAATGGGTATTGGTCCTAGAATTTCAAATGATAGATTATGCTCTCTCGAGGCCTAATCATTGAACCGTAAATCATAATCCCTAATTGAATCCTAGGTTCTGAAATGTGACACCCTAATACCCCCTGGGAGGATGTGTGGATGCCACACAAGAAAGTACAAACAAACCAAAACATTTCGCGGAAGAATAG
>JANITX010000003.1:39379182-39392004 GCA_027564395.1 Erythroxylum ulei | reverse complement strand
ACATTTATTTCTTTTCAACTTTAAGCCTTATTCTCTATTTTCATATCTAAAAACCAACAACAATTTATCAATGCTCCAACAAGTTTGTCGATGATCAAATTCTAAGACCAGTAACAAATTTTTCTATTTTCCACAACATGAACATAACGCAGGGAACCAGTTTCTCCAATTACATTCATACCATATATAGCCTATTGAAAGAAATAAAAATTTTGTCAATAGCTAAATTCATTCATTATTAATTTTAACTACTAGTGGTCTCCTCTTCTAGTTTTTGCTATAATGCAAAACTATCTGAGAACAAATTCTTCTAGTCAGTGCCATAATCCAGATAACACAGACACCCTACGATCTATGTTAATACCACACAAATAACACATCTTTAACATAATTCATACTACCTAAATAACTCAGACATCCTTCAATCATATCAATTAGCAATTAACACGTCCCAAGCAATTCAGATGATTTTTCACTTCAACTTCAAACAAGTTGATGCAAACACATTTAAACAAGTTGACCTAACTGCTTGACTACCACAAAGGGGAATAAGCAGGTTGTCATAACCCTTCATCAAATAGAAAGACTCGCACAGATACAGGGAAGAGACGGGAAGCAGATAAATTCCAAAAGAAAATCAAGTTGATTGGAAGAGATGAGAAGGCCAAATAAACATCACAAAAGCTATTTGGCTGATGAGGTAATCCGAACAACCACATTGATAGCAAAAGAAAAAAAAAATAGCGGCGAAGTTAGGTTTACAAGAAACATACCTAATTCATGCAACTGGCAAAGAAATGTTTGAGAAGATCGTGAAGAGCGAGAGAGACGAGAGTGTGAAGACGAGAGTGAGGAGGACAAGAGCAAGGGAGACGAGAGCGTGAAACGTGAAGACGAGAGCGAGAGAGACAAGGATATTTTGTCCTCAACGTCGTAAAGTTTATTCTGACATACCCAGAATAGGCAATGACAAGGGTATGTCTTCTTTAGCTATTCTCCAAGGTCTGGGAATAATTAAACCCGTGAATAACTATTCTAACTCTCTTTTTCTAACCAAACACAAGAATAGGTATTTGTTAGGAATACACTAGGAATAGAATACTTATACCATTGAACCAAACACGCTACAAGTTTATATTTTCAAACCAAACACTGACATAGAAATTCTTTAGCAGTAAATCAAACAAAGTAATACATATTCTATTCTATTCTTCATCTTTTCTATTCCTAAGAATAACTATTCTATTCCTTATCTATTCTAACCG
Source organism: Erythroxylum ulei (assembly GCA_027564395.1). Classification (NCBI taxonomy): domain Eukaryota; kingdom Viridiplantae; phylum Streptophyta; class Magnoliopsida; order Malpighiales; family Erythroxylaceae; genus Erythroxylum; species Erythroxylum ulei. The sequence goes on along the minus strand of JANITX010000003.1, from coordinate 39,390,739 downwards.
TTAAACCAAACAGGCTGTAAATCTTGCTTTTCACTCAAGAGAAGACCAAGTTTTGAGGATATTGAGGTTTTAAAGTTTGGTGTTTGTACATATTAGGGTTTCTGGATTTGGGAATTTGATTTTTGTACTTGATCTTCTTTCGTCTAGTATGATGATTCAAACTAACAATTTCATTTACCTTTGTTGACATTTGGAGCTAAAAGTATGGTTAAACTTTAATTTCTAAAAACAGAAAAGAAAGAATACGTGTAAAGTTTTAATCTCATCTCCTGTTCAAATTTGTAACAAATTGGACAAGAACGACAAAAGCTATAAACATATACAAGTTCAAGATTCAGACCTACATTTTATGTATAACAAAGTGAAGAAGCTATAACGTTGGAGAAGGTGAAGACGTTGGCAGTGAAGGGCGATGGTGAAGGTGAAGATGATGGTAATTCATATCATAGTAAAGGATGACAAACAACAAATTGAAATGTTAATTAGGGATTTCAAAAGTGGGGGTTTTTTAACCTCCATTATTTAATAATTAATACAATTAATTAGAATATATTAAATTAAACTTAATAAGACTAAGTTAATAATTTACATAACTAATTTTAAATAATTGGATCCCACAAACCCACAATACAATAAATTCAGTAAGTACAATATACTATTTTCAAAATTTTTTGTTTGAGTTGAACAATCCTAAAAAGATAAGGTTTAATTATGCTATAGAGTAACTTATCAATATAAGCAAACCTTATGGTTATTTTTGCCCTTTTGCGTATCAGTATTTGGTAAAAGGTATTCTTTTTCTAATTTAACGTAGACAATTATGATCTTTCTCAAATTATCTATGAACTTCAGACTGACAAACTTTAAACTTTCATGAGAATTCCATCTACAAATGCTAATGTGATCTTATTTTTTTTTTAAATTGGAGACCTATAATCAAATATATTGCAAATATATATCACCGGTTGTAATAAATTATGAAAATTAGGGTATTTCAAAGTTTCCATCCCACAAGGTTATATTAATATTTTTATTGATCCTAACCAAAAATAAAATAAAATAAAATAAGCATTTATGAAACGTGATCAAATTATTACACTAATGAAAATAAAATAATTTAATAATAAAGAAAGATCTAGATAATGAAATGTTAGTATCTCAAGGTTCGCTTATGTGAAATTTCAATTGTCATGCAATATTGATAATCAAAGTTGAGACAACAATTAACTTAATGTATCTATACCTTCTCTCAAGGCACACAAGTATATTTAGTTAAATAATTATCACCTTTTGTATATGTAGTTAACCTTAATCAAACTTATTAAGTATAGTTAATCAATTTAGTTATCACTATAGTTTATGAAATCTCTTTCTCTAGACATAGCATGTTTATTCTCCTATAGCTTAGATTTAATTTTGTCTCTCGCTCCTTTACACGATCCCTAATATTGAATCTCCTGTGATTGGACAAAAATCCAACAATTAAGATCGAAGAGAATAAATCAACTAAATAATGATTTATCATGCATTGATGATAGAAATATTGATCACAAACAATATCCCTAACCCTACCTAGGTATTTAACTAATAAACATCAAGAGAAAAAACTAAAACAAATAATCTTAATATAAAATAAACAAGAGAAAGAAAGAACAAGAAGAGTTTTCATGATTCTCCCCTAATTTTGCTCCAAATCCTCCTCAATGTTAAGAAATCTCAAAACTAATAACTTAGTGACAAAGTAGGTTGTCACCGACCTTTAAAGTCCTCTTAAAGAAACTAATAATACTATTGATAAGTTCTCATTACATAAAAAAAAAGTCCCAAGTTAGAGAAATTATACTTTTACACATCTTTGGATTATGTATTTATAAGTTATCATTATGAGCCAGGCTTCGGACTAACTATCATATCAACGCTAATTTTTTCATGGAGCTTTAGTTGTAACAAATTAGTGTAAAACCAAAACCTTACACCATCTTGTAACCAACACCAATTTTGTTGTGCTTCTTAAACTATTGATCCTCGTGAGAGATAGGCACATGTCTCCTAACTTATTTTGATGCCTATTTGGACTTTTCGTCCAAATTCTCCCATTTTTGACATCTTAGAGCTTGAGTGGATCTCCTATGCCTATCACAAATTGTTGTCCATCTTATTAACTTCCTATAGACTACATTTTCACCTGGATTAGATAACTGCGGAGAATAATACACTTAAATATGGGATTTCTCCTTCAAATCATCTTTAAGATAATGAACATATAACATGTGATAGGTGCTAATTACAACATATTCTTATCATAATTTATATGGCATTTAGCTTATGTTTTAATGATTTATATGTGGTATTTGGTACTTAATTTGGTTTGTATTTTTAACAATAATTTTTCTAGCTTTCTAATGAAGAATTAATGAATTTGTAGAAGTTTATGCTAATTTGGAATTATTTTATGATTATTTTATAGGAAGGAATCAGAACATGACATAAACTAGGGACCAATATGGGACTAAGGGTGTGTTATACAACAAGGGAATGATATGAAGCTACGATGAAGTTATGTTATGGAACAAAGGGACTAACAAAGGGGTGTGTAGATTCGTGTTCAACTTGTGTTCCATGTTGTTTCATTATGTTTCTTCTGGTTTTTGGCTAGACCAATATGGGAGCAATACGAGACCAATACAAGTCTATGTTAAACAAACATATGGCTATATTATACCTATATTGATTATAATTTTATGAGAAAAAGAAGTCAAGTGGGGTGTAAAGAAACAAAGGAATAAGATAGGTTCGTGTTTCAATCAAGTTTGACATAAAATCTCATATTTCATAAAATAAAAGGAGGGAAAAGAAAAGAAAAAGGGGAGAGACATTTGGGAGGACCAAAAATTAGTCTTAAGGCCAAGGAGAATTAAGGGTAGATCAAACAGAAGAAATATTAGAGGAAACCAAGAATCCATCAAGATTAATCAAGAAGGATAATATTCAATAAACATGACTGATCTCCTATTTCTTTATTATTCTTTTTGGTTTTCATTGTTTTATGATGAACTAAATTAGGATATATACTTAGATATAAAGAACCTTAGAGTTTTAATAAATATCTATTTTTCATAAGTTATCCATGTTCTTATAATTAATTGAATTGAAGGAGTAAAAATGGAAGATTCAATTATTTGATTCATACATTGATATTCAATAGATGAGACGTATAGTTAGATCACAACATTGATAAAAAGGGTTAAGTGTGAATTAATCGGGAGAGAACCATAAGATCTTCCTAGGGTAAGGTAAAACCTACCAATATAGTTCACGGAATGGATAAATTGATTTTTAAGTATTCTTGATTTAAAAGGAATTTTGATTAATTAATCTAAGGTTAGGAGTCACATGTCTTGAGAGAGAATACAATTGTAACTTAGGAATTCTTATCAGTCTATAAAACTATAATTATTCATCGAATTAACATAAACTCAAGCACATTAAAGTTTTAGGATGATTCTACATTTAATTCATATCTATTTATTATTGTTTTTACTTATCTATTGCTCTAGCTAATTAGCTATTATTTGTTGTTTATATTAGTTTAGTTTTCTTTTCCAATTTAAGCATTTGTTTATTTAGATTAGATAATAAAAAGACAGTTAGTACTAGTAATCATAGTCCTTGTAGGATTGAACCATACTTATCGATGCTAACTACAACTATATCTTGCACTTACAATTAAAATACATCAACATGCTACATAGTGTTAAATTATAACTAATTTAACCCTATAAACATGCACAAATATAAACTTATCAGATTCTCTTATACTTAACTCGTTGCTTATTCTCAAGTAATTGATAACAAGAAACCTTAGCCTATTACTTAATTAACTACAACAAGAAATATTATGCTTTTATAGGTGTATAATGACTTTTAGCATATATCATAAGCATTTTAACCATTAGGTATCCCTAGTGGAAAAGATATAGTCTCTTGAGAGCCTACTAAAATGATACCAACAAATACCAATCTAAATTCATTAGTTGGCCTTGTAGCTAATAACTCAAGATATACATATTTAACTCTCAATTGTATTATACAAACTGACGCCTAATATTTCTTAAATGAATCACTATACACACAAGACATTGCAAACACTATTCTACCTCTTTCATTAAGTTCAAATACATCAACTTTACTTTTTCTTCATAAGGTCCCTTTTTGCAGAATGAAAAATACATTATTCCTTAATAGGAAGAAATACGTGAAACATTAGTTGAGAAGCCTCACGTGGAACTTAAAATGGATGTTGTAAAGCCCCCAGAACTAGTTGGAAGTTCTCTAAATAAGGAACCTATTAAGGAAGCAGTGTTCAACACAAGAACAAAGTTTACAAGGAAAAAAGGAAAAATAAATAAATAAGAAACCGATCCGCCTATGTTCTAGTCGGGTGCTGGGCCCAAGCTCAGGCTCAAACCGCCCCATTGCCATCCCTTTTGATAGTTTGTAATTTTACTCATCTTTTATCTCATCTTTCCTAATTTAGCCTTATAAAACTACATTTTGATGCCTTTCAAGGCTTACCAAAGAATTCATTTATCCTTTTAAAAATTTGTTTTAAATTCAATACTTAATTTCAAAATTAAAGTAATTATTTTTCTTAATTTAGTTACGATTAATAATTATATTGATTTCTAAACAGATTTGAGAAAAGTAGTTTTTAAAATTAGAATTAATTATTTTTAATTAATTAATTAGTCTCTATAAAATTAACAAAATTATTTTCTTAAGTAGTTAAGAAAGGTGTTTTTAATTATATTTATTTATTTTAATGTGATAATAAATGAAATTTATTATTTTTATTTAAAGATTATTATTTTATATATTTTGAAATTAATTTTTAATTTTGAATAATAAGTTTTGTGATTTACTATAAAAGATTTTTTAAATAAATTTGAAAAGGTTTTTTCATCTATTAATTGAGAAAGATGAGTTTTCTTTGATATTTTTGAAAATTGTTACCTAATTCATTAAAGAAATATTTTAAATTAATATAAAAATAAATAAGGTAAATAACTTTCTTAACTAGATTTGAAAATTTAAATTTTGGAAGTAGTTTAGTTTAATATTAGAAAATAGTTATCTAATTAAGGAAAATAATTTCTAATTAAATCAGAAATGACTTCTATTTGAATTATAATGTCTCATTTATAAAAATTTTTTTAAAAAAAAGAGTTTTCCTAAATTATAATAAGTAAGAAGTAGAATTTAGTAAAAATTGTTTTAAAATTGTTTTATTAAAGGTGTCAAGAAAATTAGAAGTAGTTTCTATCTAAATTTGAATTTATAGTAGAGTTAACGTTGGGTTATATCTATAACAAATTAAAACCTTAATATTTGATTGGTATAATTTGTAATTCTTGTTAGTATTGTAAAATTAAGTATAGTTTTAAATTTATAATACAATCTTCTCTTATATCAATTTGCTTCATTTAACGGTCATCCATAACAACATATATTAATGGAGTGATGCAGCAGCAAACTGACCAGAAATTGCTCTTAGTATCCAGCCAAAGTTCATTTGATTCATTTGCCTGAAACCAAACCTACCGTGTGCACACCCCGGTTTCATGCATATATTTTTTCTCCGTAAAAAAGTTAAATCTGCTGTTGGGTTTTCATGAAACGAGATCCTTTGCGCCATAACTTTGATATGTAAAATTTCATCCACATACTTTTTTAATTTCTATTTATTTATAAAAATAGAATAGTCTAGAACAAAATTGAGATACAAAGAATTTGATTCCCTTGCACGTATCAACTTTTGCATTTGCATGAAAACTGGATTGTTTTCTCTCTTATACGAAAATTAGGTTGTACCTGATTTCCATTACCACCGTGTGCTTGAAAATCTCATCCATCTATTAAATGGGGAGATTTGATCCCGAAAAATTGCCCAATCGAATGTCTTGCAACTTAAAAACTATGGACCAATCGATTATCGTGATTCAAATTTCATTTTCTTGTGATCGTGCATCTGCAGAGTATGTAACACCTTAAAAGGAGGTATGAATATACATACTGGTGAATTAGCTTCTCGTATTTTGCAAGAGGTTTCTTCCACCAAATTCACTCTATTTCCCACAAGTTGACAAATACTTCAGTAAATTACGAAGAAACAAAACAAGCTTCAAATGGGGTAGAACGAGGGCCATGTTTTAGACATAAATCCTCGCCCTAGAATAAGTCCAATAGATTAACTTTGAAAGTGGCAACATATAGTGCACGCAAAATTGTTGAAAACGCTAACAGCTGGGTTTTGACCAAGTGTGCTGCAAATGGTGTATGCAATTGGGATGCCGGGGGAGGGGGGTGTATAGAAACCATAGTATCTAAGGTGTGGTTTCCTGTCTCTGTTTTTCCTTTTTCATGCTGAAGATAAGACAACAGAAACCTTTCACTGGTTGGGCTTCTTGGTAATGCGCCGTAAAATTTGTCCGAGGCGATAACACTGCAAGTGACGCAATAAACTAAATGGACAGTCACACCAAAAGTCTCAAGTTTACATTGAATACGCGGACGGAAACAACCTATATCAAACAAGGGTGTCGTCTAACAAGCCCTATAACAAGATACAACTGCCTTTCGTCTTCAGTGTTCGATAACCTAACTTTTGCCTAGACTTCAGCTACATGATTACTTACGTGGATTTTTCCTCCCAGTTAACAGGTGACAGAACACTACCTGAAATTGATCTAGCCAGTTCCATCAAGTTGTCCTTCAGAAAGAAGATGCGCCATATATTGCTGCAATGACAATTCAGGACAAGACAAGCCCTAGTTAATCCACACTCCATTAACGGACTCAGTGTGCTACTTTATCATATTAGGTGGTACTGAATTGCAGATAAGGAACCAAATAGTTAAATGCATGGACGCCTTTGCCAGCGAAGGTTTTTTGTTTTCAAATTAACAAACATCTCAGTAATTCCTCTCAGTGGTTATAACCGCCAATACCTTCCGCTTCAACTGTAGGACTATTTAGAAAGCTTAGTGTTCTCATAAATTTGATGTAATGATGAATATAAGTATCTTTCCTTCTCTGTCAAAGCAAAAGGAACCAAACACATTTCAAGCATACATTCAACAATGAAATTTTCCAAACAACCTGATTATGAAAAAAAAAGTGGATAAGTTTTCAAAGGGGCTGGTTTACCAAAGAAGATGTGGCATGACTTCACAAGGTTGACAAACTCAAAAAGCTACAGCTATCTATCTATCTATTTGTCTGCAGATTTTGTTTTACCTCTTAGTTATTCTAGCGATTTCATATTTCCAGATTAAGTAGGACAATTCCTATTATTTTGTAGAAGTGATTCGGAGGTAGTTATTTGGACTTCTATAAATTGTGAAGGTTCTCTCTTAATGAGCCTTCTTACCCTTCTTCACCATAGGTTCTAAAGGCAGGAAAACGAAGAAACATAATTGTAACCCAGTTTTGCAGGATGATTCTGCCACTCATCGCCCTATTACTTATTCTCAATCCCTGGGCCATAACAACTTGGTATCAGAGCATCGAGTTATGGGCAATTCTGCTGGTAATCTACAGAGGCAATTCGAATTGTTCATGCTAGGAAGACAGACTATGCGATCGAGCTGAAAGAGAACAACTCTCGGTTTGCCTTGAAGAACTTTATCGTGAGTTGGCTGCTACCAGAACAGATGGTCCACCGAGAGATGCAAGGAGCAATAATAGCGGCCCTCAAGAGCCGGTACGAATGGAGGGACGAATGCCGACCCCAAGATTCACTCGCACGGAGTTCCCAATGTATGATGGAACAAATGACCCACTAGCGTGGCTAAGCCGTTGCGATCATTACTTCCGCCACCAGCGGATACCGGAAGAAGAGAAAGTGGAAATCGCCTCAAATTTGGCTCCTAAAACTAGATAGGGATTGTTCGGGGATTTCGGGGGAGGAATTCGAACGGCAGTGTCTTCTGAGATTTGGACCTACCATTCAAGGTAACCGGTTGGGCGAACTCTCCAAACGCGAGCAAAAAGGCACCGTGGAAGATTACCAACGAAGATTCGAGCAATTGGCAGCTCGAGTCGATCCTCTCACATCGGAACAAGAAGTCGAAATCTTTCCAGTGAACTGTAGGAAAATATCGCAGTTGAAGTTGAGCTTCATAGGCAGAGAGACCTGATCGGAGCAATGAGCTTAGCCCGTTTATATGAACAGCATGCAGGCCTGAGAAGGAATCCCAATCCTGCTCCTAAATCAACGGCTAGCAATGTGGCTCCAGCCTCAACCCAAATGACTTTCAAGCGTCTCACTCATGCTGAGATCGATGACCGCCGCGCAAGATGATTATGTTTCAACTGTGATGAAGTTTAGACCAGAGGACACCAATGCAAACGTCTATTTTGGATAGATGGAGTGGAAGAGTCGACCCAAGGAGACAAAGAGGAATCGAAAACCGAGGAAGAGGAAGAACCACAAATCTCGCTTCATGCTATCACCGGATAAAACAATAGTGGGAAAACCATGCAAATCTGAGGGGAGATTGGTGGACAACCCTTGGTGATTTTGATAGATTCGCTTCGGGCAGCACCCACAGTTTCGAGGATTCTCAATGGGTAGATATATTGGGTTTGCAGTGTGAACCGATTAAGAAACTGCAGGTCCTGGTTGCCGATGGTAATAAAATTCAATGCTCAGGTCAGTGTCTCGAAGTTCCAATTCAAGTGGGAGAGTACTTAATTTCTATTGATTTATTTATTCTTACCATGAAAGGGATAGATGCAGTTTTGGGTGTTAATTGGTTGCAATCGTTGGGGCCAATTTTACGGGATTTGAATACTAAAACAATGATTTTTAGAAAAAACGGAAGGATTGTGGAATTGTAGGGATTGGAGAACGATCTTACTAATAAACGGTTACAGGCAATCAACCTGAACACTTCACAATTGGAGGGTAGAATACAATCGCTTTCGGAAGAATATGCACCACTATTCCAGGAACCAAAGAATCTACCATCGATACGCTCTCATGACCATTGCATCAACCTAGAACTAGGGACAGGACCAGTGGTTGTTAGACCATATCAATATCCTCACGTATGAGAGATGAAATAGAAAGACAATGTGAGCAAATGTTGGAGCAAGGCATTATAAGAAAGAGCCAGTCTCCTTATTCCTCCCCTGTTCTCCAAGTTCCAAAGCCGGATTGCACGTGACGACTTTCTGTGGATTATCGGGCTTTGAACTCCAGGACAGTGAAGGACAAATTTCCCATTCCTGTTATTGAGGAATTGCTAGAAGAGCTGCAAGGAGCAACGTATTATTCCAAACTTGATCCGTGGTTTGAATGTCATCAAATCCAAATGTGTCCCATTGATGTGGAAAAAATTGCTTTCCAAACTCATCATGGGCATTGTGAATTTTTTGTTATACCCTTCGGCTTGACAAATGCACCAAGTATTTTTTAATCATTAATGAATGAGGTATTCCATTCTTATTTGCAAAAATTCATTTTGGTATTTTTTTTGACGACATCCTGATTTACAGCCGCTCTCTAGAAGATCATATTTCACATTTGATGTTAGTTTTTGAGTTACTCAGGACTCACCAGTTATTTTTGTAGCAATCCAAATGCCTATTTGCTCAACAAGAAGTTGCTTACCTGGGCCATATTGTTTCAAAAAAAGGATTAGCGGTAGATCACCAAAAAATTGCAGCAATGGTAGATTGGCCTAAACCTAAAAATATTAAGGGGCTACGAGGATTTTTGGGGCTCACAGATTATTATGGAAAATTTGTGCAGAATTATGGCACCATCACAGCACTGCTAACTGCCTTATTGTGGAAGAATGCTTTCCATTGGACAGATACGACTAAAGAGGCGTTTAAAAAATTGAAAATAGCAATGGCGCACATTTCGGTTTTAGCCTTTCCAGACTTTAACCAATTATCTGTCTTAGAATGTGATGCTTCTGATACAAGTATTGGCGCAGTTTTACAACAACAAGGACAACCAATAGGACTATAGTAGACCTCTCACTATCCAATATAGAGGCTTGCCAGCTTATGAAAAGGAACTAATTGGATTAGTCAAGGCAGTTCATCATTGGCTAGCCTATCTATAGGGACAACAATTCCTAATCCGTACTGATCACTATAGTCTGAAATTTTTGTTAGAACAACGCATCATAACTTCTCCACAATAACATTGGTTGAGTAAACTAATGGGATTTGATTTTTTAGTGGAATATCGTGCAGGAAAAAGTAACAAGGTAGCTGACTCTTTATCAAAACAATTAGAAGACCAAGTTGTCGTCGCTACAATCACAACGCTCCAACTGCCACTTTTTGATACAATTCGAAGGGAAGTCTAACAATCTGATCCCTCACAGCAGCTTGTTCGAAGAATTAAGCAAGGAGAGGCGGTGGGACCACGGGATTACAAGAATGGTCTTATTTTCTTTAGGAACGGAGTTCATCTAATGGCAACTTCTATAGTTTCATCTATCCTATCTCAAGTTCACAGTATGCACCATGAAACTTATCGAAAGACCCTTCACTGTATTGCCAAGGATTTTCATTGGCAAGAAACGAAATCAGTCGTACAAAAATTTGTACAATAGTGCACAACATGTCAAAGGAACAAATTAGAGCATTTACAATTAGTTGGACTTTTGCAACCACTACTAGTTCCATTACAGGTTTGGTATGACATTTCTATGGATTTAATTGAGGGGCTTCCACCATCACAAGGTAAAACCGTTTTGCTTGTAGTGATTGATAGATTTTCTAAATATGTCCACCTCTTTTCCCTCTCTCATCCCTATACTGCGGTTCATGTGGCACGGTTATTTTTTTGACAATGTATTCAAGTTACATGGATTACTTGAAACAATTGTAAGCGATCGTGATGTCATATGTACAAGTTCATTCTGGACTGAGTTATTTAGGCTGAGTGGCACCAAATTGCAGTTTAGTTCAGCCTATCATCCACAAAGTGATGAACAAACTAAAGCAGTTAACCGGACTATTGAAATGTACTTGTGTTGTTTCACCAGCGATCGACCTCGACATTGGCTTCAATGGTTACCATGTGTTGTGTATTGTTATAATACTGAGTATCATTCTTCTTTAAAAGCAACTCCTTTTGAAGTTGTATATGGGCGTTCCCCACCTACAATGTTGTCGTATTGCTTTGGAGCCTCTAATTTAGAGGCAGTAGATTTAGAATTAAAAACCCGTGATGCAATTTTGCGGGATCTTCGAGATCGACTCATCCAAGCTCGATCTGCTATGAAAAGGTTTTATGATGCAAAGCACCTCCATGTCCAATTTCAATTAAGAGACTTGGTTCTTCTTAAACTACAACCACATCGCTAATTGAGCCTTGCGGCTACCAAATATCACAAGCTTTGTAACATCCCACCCCGATGGGAAGGGTATAATAGTAATTTGGAAAGGGCTGCGAGTGTTTCGGATTGGTTTGAAATATTCATGCATACCCTTACACGTGAATAGTGAAATTTGCACATGAAAATGACTG
>JANITX010000003.1:39234351-39259423 GCA_027564395.1 Erythroxylum ulei | reverse complement strand
TTCTGGTTTTTCTATTGATGCTTTATAGATGAATAATGTTATGATGCTATGTGAAGTGAACGTAGTTATCGAACGTAACTCACCCTTGTCGTAGGATAGGTACCGGAATGACCTGCGGGCGTCCTGGTGTGTACCCTACGATAAGGGGGCGCTACACTTATGATGTTTATATTTTGACTTGGGTGAGCACATCTATGATGGTTCACTTATTGAATTCGCAAACTCATCAAAATTGCAACGATGAGTTTCAGGTACAAGGGAGTTTCAGATTCTAGGGCAATATAGTAGAATTCTAGTATTGTCATTTTAGGAACAAAAATGGTTCAGAGGTCTGGTCAATTGATTTCTGAGGAGTCTAGTTAGAATGTTTTTAGTTAGCATCACATTTCATATTTTACATTTTGTATGGAGTAGTAAACTCTCAAATGTTATGTAATGTATATACATGGATTATGAATTGTAATGACACAATGTAAGTTTATGTTTGTGAATGTAATGGGAAGATTTAATCATTTTGAATGCTTATGAAATGTGTGATGCCTTAAATAAGTTAATGTGATTGTTCCAATGTGCCATTCTCATAGGGTATGTTCTCTAATATCTTATGGGTGTTTGGGCATATGTATTATAGAAGTGGTTCGTTACAATTTTGGTATCAGAGCATGGTTTGACATTCATAAGGACATATATAAGCATTTTAAACATGACATATAGTGAGAGACTCGTATAGTGATCACAATTATTGTTTGATATAGGTCATCCACTATAAGAGATCGAGTCGCAGAATTAGCTGACTTTGAGTCCATAGGAGCCAATAAAGAGTCCCCAGTACCCTAGTTTGAACAAATGCCTCAGAAAATTCCTGAGAGGAGAGAAAGGAGTTTTGATAAACTTAGGAAGTAGGGCGCCCTAGACTTTTACGGAAGTACAGACCCTACTGAGCCAGAAGGTTGGTTGGAAAGAACAGAGCGGGTATTTGATTAGATGGACTGCGAGTCTGATGAAAGGTTTGACTACGCAGTCTCGCTACTATAAGATTCGGCTTATCAATGGTGGAAGACTATTCCCGGTAGTTCCACCCAACCTTATAGACTAACATGGGAACATTTTCTGAAGGTTTTTAAGGAGAATTATATATCAAAGATCTACTTGGATAAGAAGAACAAGGAATTCCTTGATCTAAAACAAAGAAGACTCACTGTAGCTGAGTATGAGGTGCGGTTTAATAAATTAATGGGGGTATGCTACTGCTTTGATTCTGACTAAGGAAGGTAAGTGTAAGCAATTTTAAGATGAACTGAATATGAAAATCAGAACGAGGTTGGCTATTACTAATTTGAGTAGTTTTACTGAATTGAGAGTTGCTTCAATTTGAATAGAACAGTTGTTGAAAGATGAACAAGGAGAGTATAGGCAGGAATTCAGAATTAAGAGACATGGTGAGTCTCAAGTTGATTTTGGCAGGAGATTTAGTAAACGCCAAAATAGATTGATCCGATCACAAACTAGATCGAGATAGTCAGGGTTTAGAATGAGAGGCAATTTTGTTTATGCTGGTAGTGGTAGAGGTTAAGTATTTGGAGGGCAAACGCAACAGATACCTAGTTGTGAGCATTGTGGAAAGAAACATGGCGGAGAGTGTTGGAAGATATCATAAGCTTGTTTGCTTTGTGGCTCTTTTAAGCATCATATTAGAGACTGTCCCGTGACTTTGGGAACACAATCTGGAGTGAAAGGAGGATCAGTGACTAAGACGACTATCTAGCAAAGTAGAGCTAGTGGAGCAGGACAGAGAGGCAGAGGTAGGGTAGGACAAGTTTAGCAGGTTCTAGTGTTAGGACTGAGGTGCGGAGTAACCAACTACAGTCCTAGGCTAGGATCTTTACTATTACCAGACAGGAGGTACATAATTCTCCATATGTTGTTGCAAGTGTGTTACATGTCTTTCAATTTGAAGCATTTGCATTATTAGATCCAGGATCTACGCATTCATTTATTACACCACATTTGACTTAGAAGTGAGTACTTGAGTAAGTAGTACTAGAGTGATTAGGGAAGTTTGTAAATGGTGCATTATTCGAGTTGATTAGGTAGAGTTGGAAGCTAATTTGATATTATTGCAGTTAACGGAGATATATCTTATTTTATATATGGACTAGCTTATTGCACATAGGGTTGTGATGAACTACTACACTAAAGAAGTCATCCTTGAATCTCTTAATCAACTAAGGGTTATATTTCAAGGTGTTAGTCAAGTAGTGCTCGCCAAGTTGATTTCATCAATGAGTGCTCTTAGATTGATTTGATGTGGATACAAGGCTTACTTAGCCTACGTGACGGATACCCAAAATGAGCAGACAATTTAGAATATTCCTATTAATAGGAATTTTCTAAATGTGTTTCCTACTAAATTACCAGTATTACCCTAGATAGGGAGACAGAGTTTACGATTGACCTTGTTCTAGGTACTGCTCCTATATCTATTACTTTGTATAAAATGGCACCTGTGGAACTTAAGGAACTTAAGATGCAATTGCAGGAGTTATTGGATAAAGGTTTTATCAGGCCCAATGTGTCACCTTGGGGAGCTCTAGTTTTGTTTGTGAAAAAGAAGGATGGGACTTTAAGATTGTGTATTGATTATAGGCAATTGAATCGGGTGACAGCGAAGAATAAATATGCTTTGCCAAGAATAGATGATTTATTTGATCAGTTATAGGGAGTTCAGGTATATACTACACTAGATTTGAGATTAGGGTACTATCAGTTGAAGGTAGCAATAATTAATGTATCAAATAGTACATTCAGGACCAGATATGGGCATTTTGAGTTTTTGGTGATGCCTTTTAGATTAACGAATGCTCTTGTTCTAACCTTACTTAGATCACTTTGTGATTGTATTCATAAATGATATTTTGGTGTACTCGAAGAGCAGAGAGGAACATTATAAACATTTAAGGTTAGTCTTACAGATAATGAGAGAAAAGCAATTGTATGTCAAGTCCAGTAAATGGGAATTTTGGCTTGATCAAGTAGTGTCTTGGGTTATATAATATCACACAGGTAGACCCAAAGAAAGTTGAGGTAGTGAAGAAGTGGGAAGCCTTGAGAAATGTAATTGAGATTCGGAGTTTTCTTAAACTAGCAGGATACTACAGGAGGTTTGATGAGGGGTTTTCATTAATCTCAGCCCTTTTGACAAAGCTTCTGAGGAAGAATGTACCTTTTAGATGGACTGATGAATGCCAAAGGAGTTTTTAGGAATTAAAACATCGACTAACTACTGCACTGGTGTTAGCTATTTCATCAGGATATGGAGGATAAGTTGTGTATAGTGATGCTTCATATAAGGGATTAGAATGTGTTTTGATGCAGTATGGTAGAGTGATCACATATGCATCAAGACAATTAAGGTCTTATGAGTTCAACTATCCGGTTCATGATTTAGAACTTGTTGCAGTGATGTTTGCTTTGAAAAATTAGAGACATTATCTATATGGTGAGACGTTTCAAATATTTACAGATCATAGAAGTTTGAGATATTTGTTGAGTCAAAAGGAGCTGAATATGAGACAACGACAATGGATTGAATTACTTAAAGATTATGATTGCACAATTGAGTATCACCCAAGTAAAGCTAATGTTGTGGCCTGATGCATTAAGTAGGAAATCTAATAGCAGTGTAGCACAAATTTAGACATCTAGGTTACCAAACCTAGTTCAACTGAGAGCATTGAATGTTGAGTTGAATTTTGGGCAGAATGAAGCATTGTTAGCTATGTTAAAGCTTAGACCGATATTGCATCAAAGGATCAGAAAAGCTCAAAACAAGGATCTAAAATTAGTGAAGCTTATTGAGAAGTTGAAACAGAATCCAAGTTCCCAGTTTGATTTGAGAGACAATGCTTTGTAGTTGAAGTAGAGATTATATGTACCAGATGTTGATGATTTGAGAAGAGAAATTTTAGAGGAAGCTCACATGGTAGCTTATACTATACACCCTAGTACTACTATGATGTACAATACACTGAAACAACATTTTTGGTGGCCAAAGATGAAGAAGCAAGTGGTTGAGTATATTGCCAAATGTTTGACATGCCAACAGATTAAGGCAGAGCATCAGGCACCGGTTGGGAAATTACAGTCATTACCTATTTTGGAGTAGAAATGGGAGAGGATTACTATGGGTTTGCTGAGGACTCCAAGGCAACATGATGCCATATGGGTCATTATTGACAGATTGACGAAATTGACTCATTTCTTACCTGTGTGAGAGAAACTAACATTATAACCCACATATAGGTACACCCCTACACTTATACTTTTGTATGTCCACAAAGTCAACAATTAACAAATGTTCCATTAGCTTTAAGGCTTGGGAAGGACATTTGGTAAGGTTTAAAGCATGTAATGTGGATAATACATAAAGAAAAGGCAAATAAAGCTCAAAGAGGCTTATCAAAAGGAAAATCATATAATGGGTAGGCTATTTGACTAATGTAGTACGGAAAAGCAAAGAATGCCTAATCATTTCCATGTTAATACATGTGATAAAATGTGGTCTTGAATAGAAAATCAAAGCAAAGTTAGGATGTACATGTCATGAATGTCACACATTATCAAAAGACATTGAGACTGATATGGATGTGTCAGTCTAATAAGGCTCAAAATCTCACTGGCTTTGTCTACCACTAATCACTACTCTTCTAAAGAAAATGTAGATTGACCAATCATAAAAGTAAAAGTACGTGCCAAAGTTGCCATGAAATTCTCTAGTTAATTCATTCTCTAATCATAACTATATAATCCTAGAAGTAATAGAAACAAGAAAATGTTTGTTTGTTTTTTTATTCTCTCTCTCATTTTTATTGAAAACTAAAAACAAATAAGAAACAAACCAACATAGAAACACACATGCATAACTAACTAGTGCGAAAAAGTAAAGGAAAAGAAATTCACTTCCCTTATGTTACCTCCCAAAAAACATCTTTGTTTAGTATCGCTGGCTCGACTCTATATTTTCCTATCACATCATAAAATTGTGATCCTCAGGTGTCATATGTGCTTCCTCCACCTGAGGTTCTTCAGGATAGGGTCTCAGTTGTTGATCATTCACGTATAATGTCTTCCCTATCTTCAAATATCTAATCTATACTGAGTCCACGCTCTCTGGAAATATTTCGAATGACTTTTCACCTTGTTCATTCTTGTTCAATTTCTCTAACCTACTAGGTAAAGTTAAAAATTCAGTCTTAACAACAAATTGGAATTCAGCATTTACCTCCAAGTTAAAAGATGTATCATTTTCTGGTTCAAGTTACACTCAAGATTCTCAAGCTTCTAATTACTTTGTAAGATCTCCGCACTAACATCCACTAGGTACACATCAGGTTAACATGCCTACTCCTCTTTGCTTTGTGATTATAAGCATTCGATACTCACTGCCATTTGACCCACCTAACTTAACACGTTTTGGAGTCTAGACATTGTATCTTGATGGACTTGCATCATTTCCTACTGGAATTGTTGTATACTTTGTTGAATATTCTATTGAAATAGAATATTGTTAGCAGCCATAATATTAAGCAAGTTTTCCAAAGATGTACCTGAGTTATGATAAGAAACTTATGGTCCATACGGGAATTGCAGTGTGTTATGCATATTATCAGGGAAGTAATTTGTTAATTATCCCATCCATAATTAAAATTTTTATGATCACTCCAAACATAATTTTAAAGTTAGGAATATGAGTTATGAAAGAAATTGCTTCCATCCATGAATTTTTTTCAAATTTTAAATCACTATACAAAAAGTGAAAAGATCAAGAATAACTGAAATGAAACAAATTACAAACATATATGTACAAAACACTAATTAAAATCAAGAACAAAACTAAAGCACCGCACTTTCTGACAATGGCACCAAAATTGAAAACAACACATCATAACACTTTGCCAAAATAAACTAAACCTACTACTATAGTAGTGGTGAGTCTAGGTCAATCCCACAGAGAGTCTTCAGTTAGCTTTTGAAATGAAAAACGAAACTAACTAACAAAAGTAAATTTAAAGAAAATATCTAAAAATGATGAAAGTGGTGAATTCGTTAGGAGTCCGGTTCTTTGATTCAATCTCAGCCTACACCCTAATTAAACATATTTCATTGAATTGTTGTTCTTTTGCCTCTCCTTGAGCTACTAATCGTAGGTTAATGATACGATCTATTAACCGAAGTTTTCCCTTAGGTCATGATTAATTAAGATACGATCATTAATTAAACCTAGCCACCGAATAACCTAGTATACAATCTCTAGATTCAATTGGGCAATCGCATTATGAATTAGGAAAACCGATTAATCAAGGCAACAATCACATACGATGGGGTCATTTAACCTAGATTATATTATCCCTAATGATTACGAACCATTAATCGTTATAAATGAATTTCAACATAACAATTACGGATTATATTAAAATTATAACAATGGGTTTGTAATAAAATGATCCAGTGAACACATTCAAATCATCTTTTCACAATACCCAAACAATAAACATAGGATAACACAATTAATTCCTAAAGAGAGGGAAAAAAAACAACAAATACAAGGAAGGAAGCAATTTAAAGAAACAAAAGTAATTTTAAAAAAACATTTAAAAATGATGAAAGTGGTGAATTCATTAGGAGTTCGGTTCTTTGGTTCAATCTCAACCTACACCCTAATTAAATATATTTCATTGAATTGTTGTTCTTTTGCCTCTCCTTGAACTACTAATCATAGGTTAATGATACGATCTATTAACCCGAGTTTTCTCTTAGGTTATTATTAATTAAGATATGATCATTAATTAAACCTAGCTCCAAATAACCTAGGATATAATCTCTAGATTCAATTGGGCAACCGCATTATGAATTAGAAAAACCAATTAATCAAGGCAACAATTATATACGATGGGGTCATTTAACCTAGGTTATATTATCCCTAATGATTACAAACCATTAGTCAATATAAATGAATTTTAACGTAACAATTAGGAATTATATTGAAATTCTAACAATGAGTTTGTAATAAAATGATCCAATGAACGCATTCAAATCATCTGTTCACAATACCCAAACAATAGACATAGGATAACACAATTAATTTCCAAAGAGAGAAGAAAAAAAACAACAAATACAAAGAATGAATGTTTAACCAGGTTGTTAGTGCCGATGTCACCTTCGAATCGACGTTGGGAAGCTAGCCCTCTATGAATCTCTCACAGTTGAGAGCTTTCTTTACCGTCTTCGTTCTCTCCCAAAGCTCTCCTCTTCTCTAGCTGAAAAGCATCCAAAAGATTTGATATTTTTTTGTCGTCACACTCTCGATTTTATATTAGAAAGCTAGGCTTAAAAAAATGGTAAGTTGTTAATGATCACACTCGTGAATTGGTGTGTCACACCCATGTTACTATCGCTTGAAGTAGGAGGGAATATATATCATCCCTAGTTACTATCGCTTGAAGGTGTTGTTTGTGACGGAACTGGCAACAACCTTTTACGAGAAAAGTTAAAGTCTTTCCGTGTTATTGGCCAAATGAGGACTATTATGAACAAGAAATAGACAGCGGAAGCAGGTAAGTCAGAGGGCATCACTGAGTAAACTTGTCTACGGCGACGATGACCTTAGAGCTGCCGACTGAGGGAGGCGGCAGCTGAAGCTTCTCCGACGAGTTGATGGGAGACGCATAAGGAGGGCTCTCCGAAGGTCGCCTTGGTCGGACCGGAGAGGGGAATGGAAACAGAGAGGTGAGTGAAGCGAGTCGAGATGAGTCTGAGACTCGGAGTTGGATGAGGACGAGCTTCACACTTACAAGAAATAATAGATGAATCTACCACTGTTAAGATAATCAGATTTGTGTGAAAAATCTCAATCTTGTATTAGCAGGGACCTATCATTGTTCAAACTTCAAATACTAACAATAAACAATACATTCAATGTAAAGTTACCACTACACGAATAAGGACGTGAGGAATAACTAAGAACCACAGAAGAAGAAAATGAGAGAGGAAGAATAGGAGTAACCACAGATGCAACAACAATGAAGAAGAAGACAGAACCAGTGATAACCGACACGATTTCGTCAAATAGTTTTCAACTAAAACCAAACAACGTCATTTAAGTGGTTTTAGGACAGACTTGTTTAAAGCGCCGAAATAACACGAGTTTTTTCTGAAAATTGCCGTTTGTTTACTGTTCATTTTCTCTGAAACTATTCTACTGTTCACCTTCTCATTTCTTCTGCTACGTGAACACTCGATGCTTGTTTAACCCCTCTCTCTTGCACTCTCTGCGGAGTGTCTCCCCATAAGACATGGAAACACAATACGCCCTCAACTTCACTGATTTCAACAGACAAGCTGCAAAAAAAGTTCAGATATGGGAAAGGGATGAAACCCCTCCTCCCGCACCGATCGCTCAACATAATCAACTAAGCTATAGTGCGGTAGTCACAGGCCAATCCAATCCTGGAATGGGAGCACAGGACATGGACTGGCCTGAGTAGGAACCAATCGAAATCGTTGAGGGGGACATTTCAATAATACAAGGTGAATTCGGTATGCGCTTAGAGTTATCAAATACTTTTAAAAACAAACTCGACAAAGTTTGGCACAGTATAGTCATGATAAAACTACTGGGACGCAAATTAGGCTTTAACCTTCTCAAATCCAGACTGCTAACTGTGTAGAAACCTAAAGGACCGATGAAAATCATCGACTTGGATAATGACTTTTATCTCGTCAATTTCGTGGAGGAGGACGACTACGTGCAAACTTTGACATAGCGACCGTGGATAATTTCTGGCCACGCCCTCTATGTTTGGTTGGGTCGGCCATACAAGGCCTTATTCCAGGCCCAGATGTCAACGGCCCAATCGTAGGTGTTCATCTCCCATGCAAACACCAAGACCTACGTAAAGACCTAGACCTGGCAATTATCTCATATATAAGGTACTATTTGGCCATGATACAGGTACGGCATTACAACCCTAGTTTTCTCGACTATTAGTAATCAGAACTCTCCCAAAAAGACTAACTTGAGCGTCGGAGGGGTCTGCCGGCAATCAACCCCCGGTGCGTCTTGTTTATTTCGCAGGTATTCAGCAGCTAAAGTCATACAGATTCATGAATCCGGATAGCAACGTCCAACCCCTTCAAAATCAGACTGAACCATGTAGCAGTATTCGTGACATCTCATATAAAAGATGGGTGTTAAATATTGTATCGAAAAGAAGGAGAGATGAAAATTTATAGTCCCGTTTTGTGAATAACGTATCAGCTAAATTTTGGCTGATTGAAACGTTTCAGCTCATTGACGACGTTTAAAGGACAGTTGATTGAGTTAGTTGATTTTAGAAACGCTCCTATGTAAGAGCGTTTTGATCCCTTGCTGAAAGTCTAATATAGAAATTGTCGATTATACCCTTAAGTTATTGGCGTTTTTCTGCAACTGGTTTCTCTACTAAGGACGTCATGCATGAACCATGCATAAACGAAACCAACATTCGTGAACTAAGCTATCAACAAAACTTGCCCTTTAAATTTATTCTACGAGGCCATGCATGTAATATGTTATCATGTTAGTGTAGATTAATTTATTTTGAATTATGCTTCAGTAATATGGACTAAGTCACAGTAGCACAATTCAAGGAAAGGTTGCAGTCATTATTCTGAACTCATGTCCTTATAATTGTTTGTAAAAAAATTATACCATAATAAATCATTTTATACATAAACAGTTAATACTAAACAACTAATTTTATCAAACATCTTTAATAAACAACTAATGTTATCTGCTAGTCAAATTAGCTGATATAATTTGCTATCAGCTAACAAATGATGCAATCCGCTGATTACCAAACATGGCCTATATAAACATATCAACGACTATTAATTAATGTTTTTTAGAATGTAACTTTCTTAAATTCAAGTTTAAATTATTGTTAGAACCTAGGATTACTTCCTAAAGTGATTTAAGTAGCATCCTAGTGTAGTATTGAAAAATGTTACAATGATGCATTTGAAATTGTCAAAATTCTAATGTTTTAAAAACTGGATCGGAAGTTAAACCAATAAGACAAGAGTTTTAATGTTTAAAGATTCAATTGGTATTAGATCGTCATAAAATCCGCTAAAGATTGAATAAAATTAAATAATTTGAAATATGATTAAAAGAAATTGTCCATTGAAAATTTTGAGGTTTAATCTTGTTAAATGAAAATTAATTGATTTACTTTAGTTTATAATAATTTATTAATTAATAAAAATTGACTGATTAATTAATAAATTGATCAATTTTTAACAGCAACCATTATTAAAATAAATCTAACCCAAAAATGAAATGGTTCTAAGTTTTTACGGTTGAACTAGTCGAACCAATTGAGTTTTTAATCATTGAAAAATTATACTTTTATCAATCATAGTAACCATATTAACTCTTAAAGGCAAATTTACTCACAACCTTACCTTACAACTAGTTAAAGCTGAGATACATGATTATGGAGGACAGACCCAGTTGGAGGAGCATAGGGACTAAAAAAATCTTATTCATTACACAAAACCTTTGTTCATTTCTAACATTTTAGGACTTATAATCTTTGGTTTCAATCATTGTCACAAGTTGGAACCAAATCACCAAAGTGATGACAGAAGAATACCACCCACCATTTTCTCTGCAGCTAAGCAACCACTAACTAGCATTACCAACTGACAATGACCCATCAATAACTCAGAAAACCATGTGTTAGATAAATCTCTCGATCTAAATTTAGCAACCCTAAATAGTTCCTTAAATGTGAATTACCTTTTTATCTAGTAATTAAAATGAATCAAAAAATCACTGAATAGAATTGTTTGTTAGACATAAACTCCACGTCTCAACGAAACTTGAATTTAGTGTTAATAATAATTTGTTAAATTATAGGGGAAATTTATGTCTTTTACTTATTTTATAAGATATATTCTTTACTGATATTTTTTTCTATTTCTAAACGAATCCTGATCATTTTGGAAATCAACGTAGTGTAGTGGAGGAGGTGAACATAAGGGGACAACAAGGTTATCAAAATCCTAGCCAAGAACGTAACATGGCAAGATCCCAAGACAAAGGGGAGATAAAATTTCTTTGTAGATATATATTATCCAAAGCAGGTGCAGAGGAAGCAGTCATGCACGTCATGAAATTGCATGTGCCTGACTTTTCGTCCCACATGCCTGTCTGTTTCTTGCATATTATCACATGTATTATGTATATACATCTTTTTTCTTTTTGTACTGACAAAATACGTAAAAGAGATACTGACAAAAAACTGATGTACGCACATACAATGCACTTTTAGTGTACTGTGTCGACTCCGTTAGGGTTTTCATTTTTGGGTTGACAAAACCTTTTGTTTTTGTGCATATACATACATACATATATGTATAGCCAGTATAGCCATCATGGATCCTCTTACGTTAGTGTTTTGGTTTTGGTATATGTTGAATGGTATAGGTAAAACTATTATATCGTTACAAAAAATAATGTGTTCAAAGGATAGCAAGCCGAACAAAAGATTACATAGAATCTAAGAGTGTAATTTATACACCAAATCAAAATCAGAGTCATCAAATCAAAGTCGCCATGTTCTTCCCTTGTTTTTTTTTGTTTGAGAACTCAAGTTTTAAGTATTGAAGAAAGAATGATGTTGATGCCACTTTCTTTAAGTATGCAACCAACATTGCAATTGAATTTTTATGAGAAATGAGGTACTTAGAGTTGAAATTAGTATTTTAACTCGCAATTGTTTCTCCATATAGTGTTATCCTAATTTAAAATAATTGTGCTTATATTATAATAGATAAAAATACAAATCTTTCACTTGATTTAAGTATTTTTAAATAAATTCTTTAATTTTTAAAATTATCAAGAAATTAACATTTTTCAATGTTTAAAATAAATCATTCTCTTAAAAATTAAGATGAAATACATATGATACTTACAACATAAATGGTCCAATTAAGTGTTACTATCGCGGCGACTTAACACAATTTTTTAATTCAATTTAAATCAATAATTTATTGTAATTATTATAAATTATTAATTTAAATTAGGTTTAATTAATTTAGATAAAAGTATAAAAATTTTAAATTATTATATGAGTAACGTTTAATTAGTTCATGTGTGCTATTTATGTCGCGTATGTTTTGCCATTATTTTTAATAAAAATGTAAGAAAAGGATTTTTCTAAAAAATTAAAAATCATAAAGAATTTTTTCATTAGTGATTTTTTAAAAATTATTTAAACTATAAATTTTTTTATGTTTTTTACTCTATTATAATTATGTTTGCTCTCAATTTTTATGATAATTTGTAATCGTAATATAACCCAAAATTCATAATTTATAACTTTTTTTAAAAAACATTATGACTTTAATTAAGATCTTTGACATAGAAAAAGTTAATCAAAACCCTAGACCTAACCATTATCCCACACGACAATGATCACCCAAAATATAATTAATAAATTGAAACCTAGGGATAATATATTTCTTTTCAAAGTCATATAACAGTAAGTAAGGATGTCATGGGACCCCATGGAAGAGCAAATGTCTAAGATCAAGTGGACAATAACATATCAACTCCAAGGTAACACCAAATTCCTAATGTTTTTATAATGATCGTCACTTACACTACTCACATGATCGTGTGCACCACTTTGCAAGCTAAGCAATAGCTCAAGATCTTTGGTTTTATTTGGCCTTCTTTCACTTTCTTCTTTCTCGATCCTATCATTACCTTGGTTTCGTAATATTTATTTTCGGACCTTGCTCCTTCGTGGATGGTACGTATAGAAGACGATGTTTAGCTTGTGAAAATATGTCTCCATTTGATTATTATTCTTCACTGAAATCCACGCTCAATAATTTTTGTTCCCTGTTGATGAAATTAATAAGAAATTGATTATAAAAAATCTCAAAATTTATTCAATTATATTGAATAAAATATTTCATACGCGACACAAATATAACATGTAGCAGTCACGTGACAAAAATAATAGTCTAATGTGACTCTCCACATCATTTACATTAATAGAGATCATAATGTTAAATTATTTTTGTTAAAAATAAAAAAAAAAACACATTTTAACGCCACTTTTTAAGGATTAAGCTTATATTATAAAATTAATTAAAGTTTGAATTTTTTTTACAATTAACCCAAGAAATAATTAAACCTCATTTTTTGGAATTTGTTTGTATTGATACAAGAAAACAAAATAAATACACACCGTGAATTTGCCAACCAACCCCTCATGTGCAAATGTATGTATTAGGTATGGGCATACCATACTTCATGTGGCCCATAGGTTTCAAAAAAGTGTAACATCATTTTGATGGTTCTATACATATTTTCTCTTCTTCTTTTTTAATGATTTAAGCAATTTAGTGCATGCATATCATATAAAAACAATCTCTCTATTAGTTGGAGAAAAGGTTGTGTATTATTGGACCTCTTCAAATCTCAGTGTCAGCTGAATTTCTTGCATACAAAATTATTAAATTTTGTTAAAATTTTCCTTGAAAAAGAAAATTTTCAATTCAATTCTAAATTTTGGCCATTTTTTGACAAAAACTAAAAATTAGGAGTACATTAGAGTCTACAGCAAAATCTTTTCTTTCTGCCCCAACTTAATTCTAATGCTTCCAATTAAAAAGAGTTACAAATTGAAATTTTTAGGGCATAGATTTAATTAGGAAACTAATGTCCTACAATGGAACCCTAGATCATATGCCTAAAATTGTGATGATGGATCAAGAAATCATCTCCACCGTTTGATACACCAAAAAGTGAAGTTTGATTCAGAAACTGTTCCTGCTGTGCTCTGTGCATTTCCTTCTGCCTTCTAAGCTCCAAAACCTTCCTATGCGAGTTTGAATGTTTTGTGGATGTAAAAGTTGGGCTAGCTGCAGGCCGGTATTCAGGTACTAACCGACCCGACTTAAATCGAACCCCACAAGCATTGCACAAAGTTTTTGGGCCCATTGGGCCGGTTCGCCATTGTGGGGTCTTCTCGGCTGCACAATGTAGACATTTACGAACGGGAGCATCTAAACCTGAACCCATTTTAGAATTCGAATTCTCTTGCTTCTTTGAACTTGATTGGGTCGTGGGTGAGAGGTGGAGGAGTCGAGTGGACCAATGACCAGGGGCAACCCGAGATCGTTTAGACCGGGCCTTAGCAGGTAACGGAGTCTCGGAGTGGAAAATCGGGTTATTCAAGTTACAAGCCATCGGCTCTTGGTGGGCTTCGGATGAGGACTCATCGGGTGTGGCCGGTTTGGATCCGGATAACATGTGGAGGGTGGATTGGAGATTTTGATCAGTTGAGAACGAGTCCTCCACAAAATTCGATAGCCATTCTAGCTCAGCCAACTCATCGTACTACAAAAACAAAACAAATTTCTTAATTTTGGTTACATAAATAACAAAAAATAATAATTATCCCATTAAAAAGTATTAATTTTATAATTATGAACACGGAAGAATGATCAGATCAAATGCTTTTTTCTGTTGGGTAAATTAAAACCATTAAAAAATCAAAATTTGTGAAAACAAAATTAAGGTTTAGTCGTACTATTGAGTAATTAATGACCTGTCTCTGTCTTACGTAAGACTCGTGTATGATAATAATAAGTCACGTGTAATAATTACCGGAACGCAAAGCTCGCTGGTGAACTGAGAATCGGCAAAGCTCTGATATCCGACATTACCGGCGGCGGAGCCGGAGGAGTTGCAGCTGTCGTTGGACGTGAAGGTGGAGGAGTCATTGCCGTTAATGGAGTTCTTAGAAACATTATCAAAGAACCCATCACTCATAATAACTTCCTCTTCGTTAGGAAAGTCCAAAAGGTCATCAACCCTGAAGTGGTCACTGTTTTTCTGATCGGAACCTCTCTTTTCAGGCAAGCACTCGCCTGCCCTGGCGCCATAGTATCCGCCAATGAAGTATTCCGGTGCCTCCATGTTGGTGTTTGTACGTGAGTGTGTTAGGAACAATGAGGGTGGTCAGAAAAAGATGGAGTCTTGAATTAAGAAGGGAGATGAGCACTTGTTGTTTGGTAGAAAAGTTGGAGTCTTTGAAGAGAGAGAGAGAGAGATTGGTCTGTGTTAAGACTTGAGAGAGTGAATGCTCACATACATATATATATCAAAGAAAGTAGAAGGAGAGAGAGATGGTGAAATGAAGGGTTTGAATTGAATAATGCAAAGAGATAGAAAACAAAAGGGTTTTCTTAGAGAGAGAACATGAATGTTGTAAGGTTAGAGAGAGAGTTTGATGTCTGGTGGTGGTGGCGGTGGTGATGGGTGTTGTTGGGGTTATGAGGAGTGAGTGAGGGGCTATAGTGAAAATAAAAAGAAAGTGAAGAGAGCATCTTTTCTCATGGGTGACAAGATAAAAATAATAATTGGGGGAGTGAATTGCAAGTTCTGTAAAAAGTGTATTAAAATAATGATTTTTTCTGTTTTTAGCAAGCTTTTAAAAAAGTTTTAAAAAATTAAGAGAAAAATAAATTGCACTAAAGCAATAGTCTATCTCTCTCTCTTTCTTAAGGCTCATTTTGTGTTTGTGAAGTTGTTGGGTTGGCAATGATAATCATTATAATAATGTAGCTTTGAACAAAGTCTTAAAAAGAACAAAGTTAGATTACCATACCATTAAAGTGCCTAATAAGAGTAAGAATTAGTAATTATGATATTAATTAAAGTGCGTAGCTCAACGGTAATAATTCAAAATAAAATTATGAGACTGGAAAATATTTTCTTTGTAAAATGTAAAGGGAATGTTGTGTATAATTAACAATCCTTTCTTAACCTACCTTCGCAAAGCAAAAACCCTTCTGCATTGGTGTTTGCCCTAATTAGATCTTATAAAATTGTTAATAAATTACATATGCCATATATAATATGAAGGAAATAATGAAATGAACCTTAAAAAGAATAGCATATGTAGGATTAATGGTGTTAATTGGGGAAATTGTAAGGAAAAACCCTACACATAAATGAGAGTATTTGTATAAATAGAAACTTTAATCATAAGTAAGCTGAATTCCAGGTATGAGCTTAAAGCTTTAGTCTTTATGACCATCACTGCCTCCCAAGGAACAAAGTGTTCAATTTGCACAATTAACAGCAGAGATGTCAGTTAAAAGGCCAACATCTTGCCCACATTGATGCTTTTCTGTTCACATTTGCACAATTAATAATTTTAATACAATAATTAGGTGGGATTATCAATTCATAAAAATATTTTTTATTTCCATATCAAAATTTTTAAAATTGAAATTAAATATTAAGAATTAAAAATGTGGTAATTCAATTTATATTATAAACATTATTGTTTGCCTTCTTAATAAAAAATTTGAACATTTAATTATAACAATATGTTTTAAGATACTCAAACCTAACCAGTTGATCTATAATAGGTTTTATGTATATGCAATACAATTAAGAATTTTAATAGAATAATTAAAGATATGAATTGTACAAAAAATATGAAGTTTTGCATACCCAAATGTCCTCTTTTATTTAATAAAATTTTTATTGGAAGATCTGACTGTAACGATTTTTTTTTAAATTTATAATATAAAATAAAAAGTTAATTTATAAATTAAAAAGAAAAATGAAAGAAAGTGAATGAAATAATCCCATAGTGATTTTAAATATTAAAAAAAAAAGACAATTGGAACTCCTTATTTCAAGAAATGAAAACCCTAAAGAATCGATCCATGGCAGGTTTTGTCCCTGTGATTCCTTCATTAGTGTCCAAGTTTGCAGCCGGATTCCTCTGCTCCAATTATTATTATTAATTATTTTCTCTTGGAAAATGTGCAATTTATGTTAATTATTAATTATTTTAACCTATAATAATTGTACTTTCTACTACAAATTTGACCTATCATATTCCCTACCCACGTTTAAGCACGATGCTTACAGCTCAACCAACGGTAATGATCTCATCAACGTTGCCTCTCTTACCATATATGTTATTATCTAAATTATACAAAAATGTTTGACTTTAACCCTATGTGTTAAGAAGGAGATCATCTCATCCTCGGCAAGTCATTCCATAATTCATAATTTCATCTTACAAGGTATATATGAGTTGTTTACGTGAAATTAGACGATTGTGTCTTGTTATATTTATCGCAAAAGTAACAGATATGCGAAATGACTTGCGAGCTACGCTGTCCATTTTGTTGTTGGCATATCTTATTTTCATTTTTCACTCATTGAATGTCATGTACTCTTCTTAAAAGATATGCCGGGAATCAATTTCCTTAAATTCGTAGTGTAATTGAGTTTCTATTCTTTATTAAAAAAAAAGTTCACACATAATCCAATAACAAAGAACAAGATTTCTAACATAATTTTGTGTTATTATTATTTTTCTTTAAATAGGAATTAAGACAACAATATTCTGTACAAATTTTGCTGATATATAAAATTTAAGGAAGTCCAATAATATACAGTATTGCTCCTAATTAATATAGAGATGATTTCCGAATGAATGGCGAGTAAAAGAATCGGGAAAGAAAAAAACATTTAATAATAGATTTAAACTTTTTAATAATGAAAATTTTGAATGAAATGTTCCAAATTCAATTTTTTTTAAGGACGCAATTAAAATTAAAATTAATAAATATATCATGAATAAACACGTCATATTACTAAAAATAGAGGAGAGAGATCTGAGTCAATAGACACTAATCCCTAGGATTAGGTTAGACTTAGAGAGTTAAGGTTAATATGAACAGACGTGGATAAGGTTTGTTATATATTTATTTATTTTTGACTCCAGTAAAAAAATATTTATTTTTAAAAGGATATATAACATACTTAGACTTAGCCCGCACTCTTTTAATTTAATTTCTTTATTATTTTGTCAGGAGAAAAGAAAAAAAAATGTAGTGGGGTCCAGAGAGCACGTGACAAAGGAGGTGTGTTGTCAGCAATCATGTGAGCTCTTTTAAAAAGCCGACCAATGGTGCTTGGGTTTGCTTCGCGGCTTCTTCTCTCCATACGTGCGTCGTGCTTGAGCATCTATAACTCTACAACATGGGAAGCACGTGCCACGTGTCACATGCATATCACGTTCCTTTCCACCTCAATGCATTGCTTGACTTGACTCAAAACTGTGTTGTTGCTTGTTGCCTTGATTTTTATTCTTCGTATCTTTATTTATTTAAGTATAATTTCCTTCCTTTTATGGTTGTGTTCAGATAATAGAAACAGTGTATTTATAAAAAAATATATTAAAAAAGCTTTATATATTAATGATCCTCTCAAAATTTTCGTAAAATAAAGAGATTTATATACTAGGTACGTTAGAATTTTGGTACTTTTTTACAAATAAATAGATGATATGTTTTGTTATAGTTTAGTTTAAAATATATTTTATTTTTAAAAGACAAGTTATATTTTATATTTTATTTATTATATATTTATTGCAATTTTATTTACATAATTATTTAGAATGTCAGTTTTAATTATTTATTCTTTAATCTGCACAATTCTTTTATTATCACATCTGCATATAAGTCTATCAGAAACAATCTCTCTACTAGGTAGGAATAAAGTTGCGTACTATCAGACCTCTCTAAACCTCGCTTTATTGCTGAAATTCAGACTGAATGTGATGATAACTAGTTTTACAAATTCAAGTAAAAAATGGAGCATTTTTTTCATATGAATCACTTTTCTTCAAAATATAAAAAAAGAAACAAAAAGCTAAAGAAATTGGCTATAGAAAACAAAATTTTATTATGGAATATAAAAATTTGAAAATTATACTTTATGCTTTAGCTTTGATATTATATTATATTATAATAGTCCAAAGTTTTCCTCTTTGTGTTATACCTTTCTTTAGTCATTTCATATAAATTTTTAATATTTTACAAATCTTTAAATTCAATGATTTAATAACATCATTTAGTAATTGGCAATGCTAAATTAATCGGCTTTTAAGTCGGATTCAAACTTAAATTTTGAACTTCAGACTAAAATAAAATTGGAAAGACAACCTAAAAAATATCCTAAATACAAACAAAATTTGGAAAAGACACTGCTACTCTCAAGTCAATAGGCTAAGCAACCTAAACAAAGGAACATGTGAACCAAGAAAAAGTTATGGGATTTGATGTTTAGTCAAGAGATTCCACTTAAACTGCTGTCAAGTTAAGTATAAACTTGAGATGTTATATAGAGCATACAGACTGTGTAGTTGAAAATGGGAGCAACTTTTTACTAGCGTATAGTTACAACTTACAACTACTGCATTCTTAAACAATATAAGACATGTCAAAGATGTCTCTTGTATCAGTTACTGAGCCACAGTTCAAAACCTTCATCAGCTCCTCTTCTTCTATATAGTTACCCTTAGTATATAAGCTCAGCCAATTGGGATCTGGCTCCTATGCTATTAGAAGCATTAGCAACTAGAATAAACAATTTGAAAGAAGATAAAATTGCAGCAAAACCAACTTGGTCTTAGACCAGCCAGCTTCATTCCCTCGATCAATTTGACAACCATTGATTCACCAGTTTCTATAACAAAACATGGCACAAAGAGAACATAAAGGAAAGAAAGCTCAACAAATAGCCATTTCTCTACCCTCCTCCATAAAAAACGAGAGGTAGCCGATTTTGATAGAACGTCTCACTCAAAGTGGAATAAGGGGCCAGATTGATAAAAGCTACAGCTGTGCTACAATGCAGCTAACAAAAATGTAGATGACAATATAAAGATAAGGAAAAAGAATACCAGTAAGCATTCTAGCAAGACAACATTTATCTGATAGTAACATTCATAGCCCACACAAATAGTAAGCATTAATTGTTTGCAGACAACAATCTTTCAAACTAAAGCTCTGTGATAAGATCAAGTTCAAAATTTTAGTCCACAAATATCCCGCATAACAGCCAAGCTATAAGACCCTGCCAAGTAAAAAGCATGACAACATAGAGCTTCCTACAAATTGGAATTAAAATAAGCCAAACCAAAAACAGGTACGCACACAGTTTGACCACTAGGCATCAACTGTTGTCACCTGTTGCCACTCCCCATCCACAGCTTCTTTCCATAGGGTAACGTCATTGTTCCCATCAGCAACGGCCAATATGTTTCCCGTCAAAGACCATGAGACCCTCCACACAGGTGTCTTAAAATCATTTAAGACCCTACCTTCCCACTGATCCCCTTCCTTAGCCACAGTCCATATAATAACCTTCCCATCCTGTGAGGCACTAGCAATAGTGGACTTGGGAAGCCCCAAGTTAGGTGCCCAGGAAACATCTCTGACCCAATCAGTATGCATTTGAAGAGCTGGAAAGCAGTCCATTTTCCAAATTCCATTGTAGAGCTTCCAGACTTTCACAGTATTATCACAACCACCTGAGCAAAGCTTCTGAACTGGGTCAAGTAAAGCAGATGCAACAAGAGCACCAGGAGCAGTTGATGGCGCCCATGAAACAGAAGTAACACCAACAGGATGAGCTTGATCAATCCTTGAAGTATCCCAGCCACCATCAGGTCGCATAGTAAAAACTGATATATTCCCATCTGAGGAGCCACATGCCAAACAGAGCCCCAGTTCATGTGGCGCCCAAGCAATCGAATTAACTGAAGACTTATGGTCATCAAAAACATGAGCTTGAGTCCACTCATTTTGGTTGCCCTCTTTCCATAATACGACACGCCCATCGTAAGAACACGAAGCAAGCAATGACCCATATTTCGGATGAGCCCAGGCTACCTGCCAAACTGGCCCTTGATGACCAGTAAGCTTTGCAAGATGTTGAGATGTATTGTTTCCAACGCCGATTATCTTGATCGAATGATCAGACGAAGCAGTTGCTATACGCTTTCCATAGTAGTCCATTGCCACATCATGAACTGTGTCCTCATGACCAGTCTCAATTTTCTGTGAAGGCATTTTCTCCTGTACCAAACCGTCCCTAAATTAAGTTCCCTTCTCCATCAAGTTAACACCTCACAATCAAATAAATTGAAACCACTTCATGAAATTGGATGCTTAACAAATCAATCATTTAGAAAACATTGAGGTCATAGTCCTAAAAACCAGTCTACAATCAAAACAGTAACTAATCTCAATTTTTTCCCCAAACCCTAAACACACAAAACCAAAAAACAAAAAAGAAAAAAGAAAAATCACAAAAAGAACATCGATATTCAAGATTTCTCGATCCCTCTTCTTCAATTTCTCAGATACCGAACATAATATTGCGAAAAAACGAAAAGAGTTACAAAATCAAAATCCTGTGTACTAAGATTGAGATCACGTCGAACCAACCAATATTGAACCAAAAAGTCTTCGATTCATAGACATGAAAACTTTATCGAATTGGTAGAACAGATAATCAAACCTGTCAAAAGAAGAGCTCAGAGAACGTCGTCGCAGATTTAGTGCGTGAATCTAAACATTTATGTTCAGTTTCGCTCTGCTAACTTCTAATGAGGTGTTTGTATGCATTTGTAGCAAGGAAAATGGGAAACATCATATTGGTTGAGCCCAAAAAATTAAAGATAACTGTATCACAATCATAGGCCTTTTTAAGGCTGGCCCAACTACAAGTCACTACCATTTACCAGTACCTCATTCGGCCTGCGATTATCAGGTCAGGCCCAAGTTGATCAAACTTCAACCTGAATTTTTTAAAAAATGGACCTTGAGTTGCTCGGGTTCAATCCGACACTAGGTCTGCAAATTATAGAAAATAATGTTATTTTAAAATTTTAAAAATAAAAAATTAAACCAACTGGCGGAGCTCGAGTTTAGTTATCTCAAGCCTATCAAAAGTTGTTGGGTTGAGCCCAACTTTGCCTGACCCATTTTCATTGCTAGTTGTTCACTCTAAAATATATTTATTGTTGTGAATCATTTTAAAAAAATTTATTATGAAAGTTTTTAATTAAAATTTGCTTGAATTATGATATAATCAAGTTGAAACAATTATATAAATACAGGTATTTGTTTAGCAATTAATAATATAATTAGTTATCGTGAAAATAAATTTATAAAAATTAAGAAGTTAATCTATATAGTTTTTAATGTAAAATTTTTTATAATAAGTGAAATTATAAGAAAACTTAGTATTATGATTTGTAATTATAAATTAGTATCTATGTTGATTAAAATTAATTCATAAATGCAATATCCTTTAAATTTTAAAACTTCTAAAATAATTTTGTAGTTGTTATTAATAAATATTGATGAATATTACTTAGTAAAATTAAAAGTATAAGGACAACAATGAGTCGAGTTGATCCGAGCCTAGCCCAACCCCTATTGTAAGGAACCATACTCGAGATAACTTGGCTCTAACTTGGCCAGAACTAAATTAATTTTTATATTAAAATATTAAAATAATGTCATTTTGTTATTACTTGTTAGATCTCAAATCTCCAGCTTGACTAGCAAAAAAATAAAGTTTGAGGTTTCTTCAACTCAGACTTGGCTCATTGACCTCGACCTGGAGTGAATCAGGCCTTATTTCTTTCTCTTTTAAACCAATTTAGTTTCAAATTTGTCTGCAACTTTTTTAGTTTAAACATGGTTTTTATCATTTTAAAGGATAGAGTGAAGGTTACAAAGTGGCCGTCCAAGTTGAAGCATGAGAAGTTGAAGTTATTTGGTCTTCTTTTCGGCTAAATCCAATGGAAGCATGAGAGATTATCTTGGAAAGTCCATCATGGAATTTTCTTACCATCCAAACAAAGAAAGCAAGGCTTTTATCATTTCAAGACCTCCCCCACCCCACAAAGCAAGACTCTTTGAGCTAACACTAAATTCTCAACATTATCTTCTCGTCAGCAAAAATGTGGTGTGTGCAAGCTCTTCCCAGTGACCATTACCATCACAAGGTAAACAATACTCGCTCCCGATACCTGTTATGTATTAAAGATTCAATCTTGGAAGAACCAAGTTGACTTTTTGTTCTCGTCTGTTCATCTTCACATGCATTTTCCTTTTCCACTCACTATAGGAATCCATGAAACACAGCTTCGTGTCTTACCGCTCAAACTGGCAATTCTGCAGAGCAGTTCTCGAGGTTGCTTTGCTTTTGGCTATCTCCATCTGTTTGGTGCAGCAGATCAAGACCTTGAGTATGAAGCACAAGAGTCATTATCAGAGCAGTTATAGACCAAGTGAAGAAAGCAAGATCATAGGTTTCGGACGCAAAGGGACTTTGGGGTACACAGTTGGAGCTAAGACAAATTTCCAAGGTGGAAATGATATGGAAGAGTATCAAACCGCAGAAGATAGAGGTGGTGGAGACGATGAGCTCGATAGGAACGAAGAGTATATAAGTATGGTGTTAAAGCGTGAAGAAGAAGAAGAAGAACAAGAAGAAACACAAGTGGGAGATGAAGAAGATATGGAGTTGATGAAGGCCAATTATGGTCTGGAGAGCACTCCAATGGCGGAAAAGGAAGAAAGTGATGTCCCGTCTTGGTTTATTAATGACATAGTAATTGGTAATGACAATCCTGAAGATGTTGATAGAAGTCAGGTGTTTCAGTTTCAGGACGAAAATGGGATTCCACCAGACGGAATTGAACTTTTGATGAGTCATTAAAAACTGATATGGAAGATTATCTTTGTTACCTTGGATTACCGTAACACACCATTGTTGTAATGCTCTAGTTTGGACTGAATTCTTAACAGCACAACCAGTTTGTTCCTAAAATCACTGAAGTTGACTCAGTCCTATCTATCTTAACTGATATTTTGCATTTTGAATATTTGTTGCTAGTATACAGAAAGTTGTTATTTGGCTGTTACTTTCTTGTGTATAAATATTCATGTGATGATTCAATAAAACTCAAGCATATTTTTACAGTTCGTTTATATTGTTATTGTATCAAAGCCAGCTTATACTCTCACGGGTAATAACCAAATTAAGATAAATTCACATTTTTTTTCTTCTCTCTACCACTTTATTTCAGCCTTTTATTTTCACCATGCCTTCCTCTAGTACTGTCACAAATACCGACACAACTTCATTCCCCACTAATCCAAAACAAATGGTACAATTCAATTTCTCTTTTTGTGCTGCATAATTTGGGAGTTACAATTTATATATTGGTCTATGTTGACGATATCATCATCACTGGCAGTAGTGAACCGCTTGTTAAGCAAGTTATTGCTTATCTTGCCAAGCAATTTTCACTCAAATATCTTGGGTTATTGCATTTCTTCTTGGGTATTGACGTCCAACGAGATGCTGAAAGGCTATTCTTGACTCAATCCAAATATATTCAAGAGGTGCTTCGTGATTGCCACATGCACGAGAGTAAGAGTGTTCAATCACCCATCAGCATATCTGAACCATTGATTCTTAATGACGGTGCTCCCAAAACTGATGCCAAAGAATACCAGAGTGTCCTCGGCAAACTTTAGTATCTCTCATTCACAAGGCCGGATATCTCCTTTTCAGTCAACAAGCTTACTCAGTTCAGCAACTCCCCTTACTCATTGGAAAGCTGTTAAACGACTACTTCGGTACTTAAAAGAAACGTCCTCTCATGGTCTTCGTCTTTCCTCCACGTCTGTTGCTTCTCTAATCACATATATAGGGGTTCAGATCTTCTGTCCCACTAATCCTGGCTCTATTCTGTCCCACAACAAAACGTCGACGTTTTCGTTTATTTAAACCAACGTCTCTCAGCTTATCTTTAGCTTTAGCCGAGCCGATCTTCCTTTGATATTGCTTCCCGCGTCCATTCTTTCCTTCTCCTTAATGGCATTCATTCTTCCACTCTGTCGCACACCTACCTTCCAAAAGCTTGGGTTAATTCATGGAACGTGTACTGAACTATTGAGGTATTCTCTTTGCCATCCACTTGCTCTCCCTCATGGCATCGACGCTCATAGTAAAGACCATAAGTGCTAGGATTCAACTTGTTTTTGGGTTTCGCGAATAATCTTCAGTTGGATTTTTGGTTCTCGTACTTAGGGATTTGCAGGCATTCAT
>JANITX010000003.1:39171167-39183995 GCA_027564395.1 Erythroxylum ulei | reverse complement strand
TCTCAATAATTTGCTTTTGTTTTCTGACAGTGAGACTAAACCGAGAGCTTCTCCTAGCCTCCTCCTTCGACATTTAGCACATCATCTTCTTTGGTTCTTCATTCTTCTTGTGCTTTTGCTTATGGATTGATGGAGAATCAGAGCATATTCTCACACTTTCAAAATACATAATTTCAGTATATAAGTGATTACAGATGGTACAAAAAGTCATAGATGTGTTTGATAGTGTTCTTGAAATCTTTTATAAAGTTGTTTAATTTCTTCTTTTTCTTGATGATATAACGTGGTATGAACAATATTTTGGAATGTTTGAAGAGTTTGTATAGAAGCATTAAAAGATCGAAGGAAATTATAAGTATGAGTAAATGTTTTGATACATTGTTGGCTAACTTTAATTTTTGTTTCTATATGTATTATTAGTAAATGAATCACTTTACAAGAAGCACAAATAGGCATAATTGCTAAGTTTTGTTAAGAAGAAATCTATTTCTAAAACCATATCTCAAACAAGCATTAAGAAAATCTATAAGACTAATTTTATCTAAATAAGTAAAACTAGCATACAGAAAGATAATAATAGGTCTAAAATAAGGAATGATTAATAAATAAAGATAGATTATAATTAATGAAAACATAAAAACATAAGTAAGCATACCTTATGTTTTCTTGTCCTTTTTCTTAGAAATTTCAAGACTTAGGCTAACGCGAGTGTTTGAGAGTAAACAAAGATATGAAAAATTAAGAGTTTTATTTTTTCATACTGGAGCACTGCTATGTTCTTACATTATATAGGCTGAGGACATATGATAGCGTCCAAAGCAAAAACAGTAAAAGTAGATGACCGACAAAGCAAAAGCGACAAAGCAAAAGATTCTAGATAGCTAGTCGACAGATGACTTGTTTACATTATTTGGAGCTTACATCATTCTTCAATAATCACGTCTACTGAAGAACTGTCATCTTGTCTTTGGAGGTGGACGGACATTGGGTACATTGATGAGATGGATATTGTTGGAGTTGCTGACAAAGAGATTGTTTCTAGTCATCTAATAATATGCTGAATACTCCAAAAATAGTTAAGAAATTTGCCTCTATTTGTTTGATGAGTTGGAAGGAATCAGTAGCTATGAGTGTACGATAGGCTGACGTCATCAAAATGTTTGGTCCTCTGTAATTGAGCTTGATCAATGATTCTAGGGTAATCTTTAAACATTATTGGTAGACTCTGTCTAGGCATTATAGATTAAACTGATTAATGAGATCCCAGTTGAATTCATACTTTAGTGGTTCGTCAATAGGTAGATACATACTATTACTAATACCTATTTGTACATACGTTATTTTAGATGGTTGTATGTCTGAATTTTATAAACTGTCTACTTTTTTAAAGATTGGGTAATTACTAAAAATTTTGATAAATATTTCTTTCTTTTGCAAATCTTTCTTTATAATTTTTTATTACCAGAGAGTGAACTGAAAATTCGGCAAGGTTGTTTAATGTCAAAATCTTTCATTTTATAGGAGATCTCAACCCAAAGAAATTTCAACTTTCAAGAAGTGCAAAAAAAGAAAAAAACGATATTAAAAATATCTTAAAGAATTTCTAAAATTTTAAGTTTACATCCAATCTCAGTTACTTTTTACCAGAAGCCCAGCCCACTTGTTCTCACAGGAGCATGACACTAGGAGTAAGTAGAAAGCCTCGCTCACTCACCACCAAAACTTCCCCCTGCCCTTGGTCACTAGTATGTTAATGTGCTGTGGACTGTTCAAACTTCCATTTCTCCTTATTGAAGCAATGAATTCTTGACCTTGAATCCATCTCATGAGCCCCATCAGCACGCCAACAAGTGGGCCCACTAGCAAAAGATTACCCAGAAAAAAGAAAGCATAAAGAGGTGACCCCACCCATCGACAGAGAAGAATGTGTAAGAAAGAAGGAGTTCCATAAAGAGAAACGGTCGGCAACCATTTGATGATGGACGCAACACAAAGGAAAAGCCGAAATTTGAATTGTGCATCATGAGTCATGACCATGTGATGTTGGTCCTTACCGTCTGCTTTACAGGCACCGGAAATAACAAAAACAACACCATTACCTTCTTTTACTTTTTAACAAAAATAACAACATACAATAAGGAAAGTATTTAAGTGTTTTGTACATATTTATACTAACAATGTCCCTGGATTGAGTAAAGATGATGCTCAAATTAATTATTGACCTTTATTCAAAATTTGGCAAACTAATAATGTCTGAGACATCAGCAATAATATACAATTATAATGATAAAATGTATCTTTTAAACTTACACTTACATAATTAAAAAATTGAGATTTTTTTAGAAAAATTAAAAAAAAAGAATGGTATTGGAACTGTTCGTTCGATTAAAAATTAAAAATCTATTTAGAATCCAACTTTAATGCCTGTCCAATTCCAACCCCACCAGATTGCCCTCACTTCATAATAATCCCTCCAAAAAAGCATCATTAGAAACCCAAGGAAAAGTGTTAGTCCCATTTCCCACATCCCAAGAGGCCACTACTTTTTCTCTTGCTTGCCGTTGACTGCTTGTTTCTACTACTTAA
Organism: Erythroxylum ulei; assembly: GCA_027564395.1. NCBI lineage: Eukaryota > Viridiplantae > Streptophyta > Magnoliopsida > Malpighiales > Erythroxylaceae > Erythroxylum > Erythroxylum ulei. Next base: position 39,181,409 of record JANITX010000003.1, on the reverse strand, counting down.
AAAAAAACAAAACAAAACAAAATCATCTAATCTAATTCTCAATTTTATCTTTTCCCAACCACCACTCCATTAAAATATATGTCCATTTTGCATAAATTTAGAAATGCCTTGCTACCACCGCTGCACTGTCCTTCTAAAGTAAACATTACCAACATGAGTCATGAGCTTTACTCCTTAGCTTATTACTCTACCTCCCTCTATAACTCTTCCATAGGTTGGGATCTTCAAAACCTCGGAGTTCTCAACGCAGACATGTCTTTAGGTAGTAGTATAACTTCGTTCCCATTTCCCATTGCTCACTGTTCTTGTCTTAAAAATGGCTTCTCCAAAATTTGCTTCCTGTGTACTCTAATGCCTTGTATTCATATCAATGTATGTGCAGTTATGGACGGAATCACTCCCTCACCCTTCTTATCATCTTTGGAGACTGATCTTTCCACTGGGTATCTAGAAGATGCTGTGCTCGAATTTAATGAGCGTTCCAAAAGAAGACGCTTGCTGTTGTACACTCACAATGATCAAAATAAAGTATCAAATGATCTTGCAAAGGTAACCCCCTCTAGTTTGGAATGGTTTTTATCAAATTTCATGTCTTATTTTGAATTCTTCAAATTGCCTCTGGAATTGTTCAGAGCTACTGGAATGCTAACTACGACTGGAAAATGCCAGAGGATTTTACTTTTTGCATGAGCCGTCAAAATATTGGTGCTCCTGGAATTTTAGGTGATTACCTTATTCAATATGGTTATTTTACTAAGTGTAAGCGTTCATACTCTTACAGCTGCTATTTCTGTTCTTATTCATCGTCCTTTAAATTTTCCTTCTTAAGAAAACATGGAATTGCATGTGTTTCTTAGATGAGATCGAACCCATAAGCACATCGGTGAGCGAGACGAGCGAAGAAGCAAACTTTAGCACGGAAATAAGATCACCAGAGCTGGAAATATCAGCACCTGAAGCTCTCGACTCATCATCTTCCTCCTACAAAGTGTCTTCCAATACCAAGTCCTTATATTACTGTGACAAAGAAAGACAGCTTTCTACAAATCCACGTCACAATTTGACAAATTCCGGTAAGCAATATCCCACCTCCCTCATTACTAAGTTTTCCAGTAGTTGGTATAATTCAAGATTCTAATTTAACATCCCCTACCACCACAACTTCAGCTATGGATTTACGCTGCTGTTTCGACTTTTTGAACCTTCAACAGTTTCAATCAGTTATATCAATTGTAATTGCAGCAACAGTGGTGTTTAGAACCTTGGTGATTATAAAACTGAACTGCCTAGGTAGCTCTAAACTTATGGTGTCTTGATAGGGGGAGAAAAAGGAAAGAAGAGAATGATAACAAGGGTGGTGTATCCATTTGCAATGGTGAAACCTGGTGGGGTCGAAGGTGACATGACCATCAACGATATCAACGAGAGGAACTTAATGCCACCGACGAGACCAGTAAGACATCCAGTAGGTGACTTTGCGTGCAGGCCATGCGTATCTGCAGATGGTCCAGGCCTTTCAGGGAAAGCTGTAGTGGCACTAACAAGAATCCATACCCAGGGAAGAAGGGGTACAATCACTATTATTAGAACCAAAGGTTAATATATCATAAGGGTTCGGGAGGATGTTAAATTATATGTTACTCTGTGCTTGATCTTCAGTTTCTCTTGTTTGTTTAAATTGTATAGAAAGCGAAATTGTTGTAAAATACTCTTTTACTTTTTACAGAGTTAGATAGTGAGTGTTGAAGAAAATTAATAGTGGCTGTGCTTAAAGATCAAATTTTGTGAATAAAAATATGGAAGTGTGCTGGAGAAAAGAAGAAAAGAAAGTGGAAAACGGAGAAAAAGAAAAAGCTCATATGCAAAATCGAGATAGAATATCGTCAGACAAGGACATGAGTACATACGCTGATGTTTAGCTATTCCTGTCAGGCGTGTATATAGAACTCAGGACAGTTGGGGTGTGCAGTTGTATTCCTCGCCATGGAATTGCCTTGCTTCTGTTAATTCATAACTATAACAACCATGTATAATCATTAGCTCAACTGACAGCCCTATAAATTGGTATTACGATTCACAAGCTCAGGTTTCTCTGCTTAAGTAGTTCAACTAGTTTTTCAATTAAAAAAAATTATTTGGATTTTAATTATTTTATGGTGAAGCTTTCTTAGGCAGTCTACATTCCAAATCGTCCAAACCCGCAAGGCTTAGCTCAGGTTGCAGCATCGGGTTTTCAGGGAAGGAAATTGGCCACAGTTGGTGTTTTTTTTTTTTTCCCCCTAACGAAATGAACAGACTTCTTCAATCATTAGTCAAATATGTATACATATAATTTGGTAGTTGTTATCTAAATTCTTCACGTAGGTCAACACCCACCATGTTGAAAAGTAACCGTACCTAAGACAGTATCTAATTATGTGGGACCCACTTTTGTAGGACTTGCTCTGCTCGTCAACATCCAATTCCAATCACCACCATTGGATAATTTGTTTTGATTTTGAGGCAGACGAAAACAGGTGGAGTGGAGACATAAAGTATTGGTTAGCTGGAAGCCAAAATATTCAAAGGTGTCCACCTACGTTGTTGAAGAATGGTGGATTAGGGTTTTTAATCTCTTTCTCACTAACAATCATTTAGGTTAAGAAGCTTTTGACCTTTGCACATACTGTTGTCGTGACAGGCCCAGATCAAGTTACTTACATGTAGACCCCATTTAAAATTATTGCTAATTGTATTGCCTAATTTGAATTTCAAACTCTTCAGTTAAACTTTAATTTTGTTTCATTCACAAACTTGGCTTTGTTAGTTCTAATAATAACTATTTTCTTCTTATTAAATTTTTCCATAAAAAAAGTACAAATTCATTCTAGTCCAATTCATGAATCCTGGGGAACCCACAAAGAAGGCCATAGATCACGGTTCAAATAAAGAGGAGCAACATCTTCGCTCAAAAACAAAGAGGACAAAGTATTATCCACAAAGCATCAAAAGAACAAGAAGTTGGAAGCATATGCCCAAAAAAGTGCAAAACAAGCAAAATCTTAAAAAGAAAAAAAAAAAAGCATAACCTAAAACAGTGATACAATTCTAGTCAGGCTGATATACTTAAAAATAAGCATATTAAACACATTGTCTAATGATGAAAGAGAGCTTAATCTTTAACTCAAAAACAATAGTTTCGATTCTTTTGGAACAAAGAAAAAAAATCAAAATTACAAGGTGACATAGAATTGTGCCAAACAAATTAAATATCCATAACAAAATTTCAGGGTTACCAACAGAAAAAGTATTTGGGTATAGTCTTTGATAGGCACACAAGCACGCCCTAAAATTTGGAAAGATTTGTTTAATTTCAGGCATGAGCATTAATATTTTATGGTTAATTTGACGTAAACTTTTGGTAACAAATTAATCCAACTGATCGTTTCCACAATGGTCAAATACATTACTATTTACGCATTGTACAAGTCATTGACTGACATATTTATTAATAATTATTTGTCTTAAGGACTCCGTAGATAAGTTTATAAACATTTGATGCATGATCTTACCTTAAAGTATAAAAGATTACGCACACAATGCGATTTCCATGGCAAGTGGGTTCTTTTTTTTTTTTTTTATATTGCAAAAGGCAAGGTGGGTTCTTGTTAATCATTAAGATCAATTTCTTTTAAAATTTTCACCTTTTTTTTAATCATAGAATCAAAATTTGGTCTTCCTGTCCACCTTTGGATCTGCCTAGCTAACATTATCACGCCATGCATATACTATTTTACTCCAATTCTGTTTAAAGTGAAAGGGAATATTTCCATACCATACTAGTCTAAATAAATCATATAGTTTTAATTAAAAAATTGAACCGGTTCAATCGGATAATTTTTTAGTTTAATTTTCAGTTTGATTTATTTTAATAACTCTTGTTATTAAAAATCAATTAGTTTGTTAATTAATTGGTCAATTTTTTTAACTATTCAGTTTTTTAAACTAAAATAAATCGATTAATTTTCATTTATCAAAATTTTCAAATTAAACTTTAAATTCTTTGATTAGTAATATTAATTTTTTTCTATTATATTTCAAAATATTTAATTTTATTCGATCTTTAATTTTTTTTATAATAATATAATATTGGTTAAAACTTTTTAAAACTTAAATTTCTTATCTTACCAATGTAACTTTTACTCTAATTCTTAAAATATTAGTCTTTGGCATGAATATTTTACTTTATAAGAATTCTACTCCACACCACACTTTGCTCTCCTCTTTATTCTTTGTCCTGGGAAAGGTGAAATGGAACGAAATTTAGGAAAATAATATAATACAAAAACCTAGACCTACTTGAGAATATCATCTTTTGCTTTTCTTCCAAATCCCAATCTTGGAGAATTGATTCTCTTCTTCCTTTTTTTTTTTTTTGCTTCTTTTTAATATGATTGTTGGAGATTTCTGGCATGCTTAAATTAATTGTCACTCTTTTGCAAGTCGTCAGTTACGTCAAAAAGTCCAACATGTGATGTCAGATAGCAGAAATAGGCATTTACTTCATTATTTAAACTTTACCGTCTGGGCAAAGTTGAAAAGAAGTTTAATGCTACTGAGCCTACGACCTTACGTTCACCATGCAATGGAATTAGCATTGGCCCAACTCGAGACATGCTGCGCCATACGTAAGCCCGATTACACTTTCTCCCGCAAATTCCGAGCTTTGTAGATAATCAGAAGACAAATGCTCCAAAATCCAATATGAAGAGGATTAGGGACCTGGAGAAATATCATAAAGTTCGATATAAATACCTATCAAATTTAAGAGCTTGTTGACCAAATAATTCTTTCCACTACTGTAGACAATTATGCATGATTAAAACTGGAAAAGAAAAAAAGAATTAGGAATTGAATTAATATAAACTATATGAATTAAAAACATCTCCACTTCTAACCTACCAAGGTCATAATGTGAGTAAAAGATCAAACATACAAAAGACAAAAGTACTTAATATCTGTAGGAAAATCTTGGTACGTGCACCATATACATACAGTGTGGAAAACAAATAAAATTTGTTCTTGGACTTTTTCAAAGTCTAGGACCTATGTATCTATACATACAAAAAAATACTATAAAATCTAACTGAATATTCCCAATTCACATATATGCTCATAACACATTTACATAAATCATTCATATAATAACCATGTACTTTGTGTGTAGTCTCCTTCGTTCTTCGATCTTTTACTTGTCGGGTTGTCACAAACCACAATGACCAAAACAGACTATTTTCAATGGCATCCACACAGAAATCGAAAAAACTAACCAAATCAAACTCATTGATTTGGAAATGGCTAGAGTAAAGATAAGAGTGCTAGCTCTTACCTTTATTCTATGGAGAACAATGTGAAGGAGAGGAAGAAGATGAAGAAGGTAAGAAAGATGAGGGAGAATCACGAAGATTGCCTTTTTAAAAACTTGTTAAAAAATTCTCATGATCATCATCTTCTTTATTTGCTTTCATTGTTTTTGTCTTTTATCATTTAAAGACAATAAATGTAATAAGACAAAATAGAACACTTTAAAGAACTCATCTTCTTTATCTTACACGTTATACACACACATACACACACACATATATATATATAAATGCTGAGGTAGTCCAGTCTCAATGGGGTCAGTCTTACTAGGTTTCGGGTGTGGAAAAACACCATAGACTTATTTTAGTAATATCAATGTCGCGATCTCATCGGGACATATCCCGATCTAATCGGGATCCATTTGGTTCTATTGCTCTTTATATAATAGATCTCTATCCAAAACTATTTTATGAATCTTTCGAGTCACTCTTATACGTGTGACCTATTAGTTTTCTGGTTATGTTGGCCATTTAGAATAATACTTAATCCATTATGAAATTCGATACCTAAATATTCAATATTTTGTTGTGCCATTTTAACTTTCTTTTTACTTAGAATTAATCCCTTTTCTTGACACTTTTGAAGGACAAGTCTGACTTTTTTTTAAAGATGATCTTCTTTATCGGTATCTAAAAATATAATAATATCATCTATATAAGCTAAAGTAAAATCTTCTAAACCTTCTAAGTTATTATCCATAAATCTTTGATAAATACTAGGTGCTTGTTTTAATCCAAAAGGTAAGACATTCCATTGAAAATGTTTTTGTGGAGGACAGGTGAAAGTTGTTAATGGTTTTGTATTTTCATGTAGACGTAATTGCCAGTATCCAGATTTTGCATCTAATGTAGTAAACCATTTATGTCCTTTTAATTTATTTATAATATAGTCTTTTCTAGGTAATTTGTATGCATCTCCAATAGTTGCTTCATTTAGTTTTTTATAGTTAATAACCATACGTCGTTTCCCTCTTTTTTGTTCAGAATGATTGTTAACATAAAAAGTAGGTGCAAAATGTTTACTTGTATGATTATTAACAATCTGCACCTGCTTTTTATGTTAACAATCATTCTGAACAAAAAAAAAGAGGAAAACGACGTATGGTTATTAACTAGAAAAAACTAAATAAAGCAACTATTGGAGATGCATATAAATTACCTAGAAAAGACTATATTAAATTCTTGATAGGTCTATGAGGGCCAATCAAAATTGAAAAGAGAGAATAAAAAATATGTAAGAGAGAAAAGAAAGAGAATAAGGGCGACACCTCATAAGAGAGAGAGTTGCTAGTTATAGAAAAAGAAAGGGAGTGATAATTCTAAAAAAGAAGATTTATAATAGGAACAAGTGAGTTGCTCTATAAAAACAAGTTATATTAGGAATGCTTTTTATACTAACCAACCTATAATTTTACTTTTTTTTATATAAAGAGGCTTATCCCAATTTCAGAGATCTTGACAGTTCTAATTTTAGTGTTGTTGTTTTCTTGTTATAGGATTATGAGAATGTGCTAGTTGATAATGACCCTAATAGATTACTACTTAATAACGTGATCGCACATTAATTCCATGTTGTATTAGGGGTTGTGATTCTTAGTAGACTTGCTTATAGAAGTAACTTATAGGAAATAAAGGAGCAACAAATACAAGTGGAGGAGTTGATAACTAAAAGTTATATAATGGAGAGCATCAATTTTTGTGCGATTTTAGTGCTTCTGGTTCTTAATAAGGATGACACTTAGTGGATATATGTTGATTATAGATCTATTAATAACATAATGTTAAATTATCAACATCTAATCCTTAGATTAGATTATGTACTTGATGAATTACATGATTCTTACGTATTTTCTAAAATTTACATAAAAGTGGGTATCACTAAATTAGGATGAAAGAAGATGATGAATGAAAAACTATTTTAAAGACTAAATATAGGCTATGTGAGTAGTAAATTATGCCATTTTGTCTTAACAAACCTAATACTTTTATGAGAATAATAAATCATGCTTTATGTGCATACATAAGCAAAATTTTTTTACTTTGACAACATTATAATGTAGAATAAATATTTAGAAGAACATATTTATTATTTGAGATATTAGTTGAATATGCTAAGGGCATAACTATTGTATGCTAACCTTAAAAAGTGTAATTTTTGCATGGAAAATATTATGTTTCTTGTTATGTTGTTAATGTAAAACTTATTGAGTTAGATGAGAAAAAGGTGAAAGCAAGGAAGGAATGGTCGAGACTTAATTACCATATACTACAATTATTAAAAACATTATGGGGTTTCATTAGGATAGTAAATGGGAGCAAGCACCTAATTTCATTACATAAATGTTATGTTTGACACATTTGTTAACATAATTAAAATTTTCTTGATCGAGTGTGATACCTCAGGACTAGGTGTTGAAGCTATTTTGATGTAAGATAAGAGTTATATAGCCTATTTTAGTGAGAAGCTTAATATGAAAACCTTAAATTACCAACTTATGATAAAGAACTTTATACAATGGTTAGACCATTATAGGTGTGGCAACATAATCTATGACCCAAGAAATTTGTAATTAATAAGAACCATGATTCATTGGAGCTCCTCATAGAGCAAGGAAAGTTAAGTAAAAGCCATACCAAGTGGAAAAGAAATTCGTTGAAACATTTCAACGAGTCATTAAATATAAACAACGTAAGAATAATGTAATGGCTGATGCTTTATCTTGAAGGTACATTTCTTCTCACTTCTTTCCATGAATGGTCATTAGGATTTGAATATATGAAGGCTTTATATTCTAATGATAATGAATTTGGTAATCTTTATTTGGCATGTGAAAATGAAGCATATGATAAATTTTATAGGCATGATAGTTATTTATCTTTATCTTGAAGGTACATTTCTTCTCACTTCTTTCCTTGAATGGTCATTAGGATTTGAATATATGAAGGCTTTATATTCTAATGATAATGAACTTGGTAATCTTTATTAGCATGTGAAAATGAAGCATTTGATAAATTTTATAGGCATGATAGTTATTTATTTTATGAAAATAAACTTTGTAAGGTTATGTACTCTATGCACGAATTGTTTGTACCTCAATTATATGATGGAGTTTTGATGACTCAATTTGGAATTAAAAAGACTTTGGATATGTTAAAATAACATTTTTATTGGCCTAAAATGAGATACAATGTAAAAATAAAAGTGTGGTAAGTGCATCGCTTATAAGAAGACAAAATCTAGGGTTTCAGAATACGGGTTGTATACGCTTTTAAATATACCTAGCAAACTATAAGTGGATATTTTTATTAATTTTTTGATAGGTTTACTTAGGATAAGAAAATAGATGGCATATTACTGATTTGTTCTTTATGATAAGATTGTACATTACCTAGTGAACCACTTTATCCTTTGTGATAAAATTGATGATGTAATTGATATTACTGATTTTTTTTTCTTTAGGGAAGTAGTGCAAGTACATGGAGCTCCTAAGATGTAGTGAGTGAAAAAGATACTAAGTTCCTCATTTAAAAATTAAGAACAAAGTTACTATTCTTTACTACTAGCAATCCTCAAATTGATGGTTAAATTGAAGTAGTGATTGAAACTTTAATTAAATACTCCATTATACAATTCCATGTAACTGAAAAAATTAGAAGATTGTTTAACTTTTATTGAGTTTGTACAAAACAACAATGTGAATTCACTTAAAATTTGCATTCTTTTACTGATTACTTTAAATTTGAATTTGTTTATGGTTTTAATCTACTAACTCCTTTGGACTTTTTACCTTTAACTATTGAGGAAATAGCTAGTTTGGAAGGAAAGAAGAAAGTTATGATGGTGAGTAAATTTCATAAACATAAGAAGCCAAAACTTGGAAAGAAGAATGAGCAATATGCATGCCACTAAAGTTAAACAAAATAGAAAATAAGTTATCTTTAATTCACCTGATTGAGCATAAGTGCATATAAGGAAGCAATGTTTCCATCATAAAATAGTCCAAGTTAAAACCAAGTACAAATGGTCTATTCCAAGTCATTAAAATAACCAATGATAACCCTAAAGCTTCTATGTTAATATACCTTTAGTGTTACTTTTAAAATTGTTGATCTCTAATTTAATGTTATCTAATAGGTGTAGTTTATACTATATTGTGATAGGTGATTTAGTGTGTTTATAAGATGATTGTTGCATGTATAGGCTTACAATTGTGTTAATGTGAGTTATTTATATTCTAAGTGTTTATATGGTTGGAAGCATGTTTTCAATCTTAATTATATGTTTCTTGAGGTATTTAATATGCTTATTAGTGTTGGAAATCAGGTAGGTGAAGAACAAGAGAATTAGACGTGAATGGAGTTGCATGGGCTAGGGCATGATCATGACTCCCATTTTATGGTCACGGTATAAGAGATTTACTCGAAGTCATGATCATGATTCCATATGCATGATTTTGACAGGGAGTAAATTCACAAAGTCACGATAGTGACTCCATATGCTCGACTGTGACAGAGGCTTCCCAGGCACAATTTTTCCATCTATCGTAGGGTTTGGGGTAGTTTTTGGAATTGATCAAAGGATGAAAACCCTAGTTACACCCCAATACCCTTTGGGATTATTTAAGAACCTTATGAAGCCTAAAAAATGCAGTCATCATTGACACGGCCCGCCTTTTTGGGCCGTGTTGGCACTAGGGAATGGACAGGCTTAATGCCACCAAAACCCGTAGTAAGCCCAACTTTTCTATATTCTACTAAAATCTGACATGAACTATTCGTTTATCTGATTAATCCTTGTACCTGCTTAATAGGTTGTAAGAAGTAAGGATCCCAAACCACA
>JANITX010000003.1:39076036-39087728 GCA_027564395.1 Erythroxylum ulei | reverse complement strand
CTCTAGATTTAATTAGGCAGTAGCATTATGAATTAGGAAAACCGATTAATCAAGGCAACAACTACATACGATGCGTCCTTTAACCTAGGTCATGATATCTCTAATGATTACAAATCATTAGTCACTACATATGAATTTCAACGTAACAATTACGGATTATATCGAAATTCTAGCAATGAGTTTGCGATTAACGATTCAATGAACGCATTAAAATCACCAAATCACAATACCCAATAGGTTCATACACAAATAACTGAATAATGACGAAAATTTGATTATCCATACACAAAACCCTAATCAATTAAAATAGGATAACACAATCAATTCCTAAAGAGAGAAAGAAACAACAAAATAATTAAAAAATACTTAACTTGAGTCATTAGTGTCGATATTACCTCCGAACTAGCGTCGGGATGCGTAGCCATTCATGGGTATTTTTCGAAAAAATATTTCAACCCCTATCCAGTGTCCCTAACCAAAAATCCCCTAGCTACTTCTTCACTGCCCAAAGCTTCACTCCACTGTTCATCGATTTGACAAATAAACCTACTGATTTATTGCCACCCCACTGTGCATGTCTTCACGCACTCCTCTTTAATGTCGCCAGCGCCAGCTCCCAGCTTCAGCAAGCCGTCACTCACCCAGCTGTTGCGCCTCATTGCTGCGTCGACTGGCTTCACTCTGCTTGTGTCTCTACTGTTCCTCCGATGTGACAAATAAAGGTTGCTTGTCACTTAAAACATTTGCGCCTCTCTTCTTTCCTTCTGTCGAGCTCCTGGGACGCAGCGTTTCACGCTGTGCACTGCATAAAATGTTGCGTTCACACTGTGTGTTTTGTTTCAAAACGCACAGTTGTTGCTTAAACGCAGCATATGACGCTGCGTCATTTTTGGCTTGGGCTGAATGTGTTTTGCCTTGCTGCCTTCAGCTTCTAATTTATTGCTTCCCTCGTTGTGCGCTACCATTTTGATCCTCCTGCCCATTTAATTTTGCTTTCATGTTATTACCTATGTCACGCTATTCCCCCTGAAACGTTGGCCATACACGTCATTTTGCATGCTCATTAAATGCTTCTTTATTTTCCATTTTTCTTGCCTTTAATTATTTCTTCTTCTTCTTCCTTCATAAAGACAAGCAAAAATAAATATTTGAAGAATGACCCATATGTGGTGTTTTCGACTCACTTTAATTTCTTTGCTTCCAAATTGTACCTAAAATAATATATGAATTAAAGTGAGTATCTTAAACATTTTTATGTCAAAAATTGCTAAGTGTAAATGATTAAAAATATCAACAATTAAACACATATCATAGGAGTCTAGTTTATTTTGACTAGCGTAACGACACACTATCAATTTTTAGCGTCATTTGCGAGGAGTGCAATGTTTTAGTTTTTGTTTATGATTTTAATTAGTGTTTTGTATATATTTTTTTGTAATTGGTTTCTTTTCAGTTATTTCGTGATCCTTTCATTGTTTTATTTCGTGTTTATGATTTAAAAAAATCATGGATGGAAGTAATTTTTTCTTTATCTCTTACTCTCAATCCTATAACCAAGGTTGGACTAATCAATCTAACTTTAGTTATGGATGGGATAATCAACAAAGTTACTTCCATGATAGTTTGCAGGATGCACAACAATTCCTGTACAAAGCAAAAGTTTCTTATCACGATTCAGATACATCTCTGGACTATTATATCAAGACCTATAATGCCAAAAATCTTCAATTTTAACATGGTATACAATAGCTTCAAAAGAGTATACAACAGACCCAACATGATATCCAACAATTCTAGCAAGATGAAAGACAAGTTTGGTTTAATTTCCAAAATTGGGAGAGTCAGTAAAACTCAGATACATCCTTGGAATAATTATTTGACGTTGTCTTTGCTAATACTTTACGATTCCAGCAAGATGTAAATCAATAGTTCTAGCAAGTTTAACAGGGTATACATAAACTTCGACAGGATAGAACATCTAGACTCCACAACATGGCAAGCCAAATGGGTGAGATGGTAGTGAGGATCGACTACTTAGAATCACAAATGGAAGAAGAACAATCATATTAACCTGAGGTGTACCTAATGGAAGTTAATACAGAAACTTGACAGAGCGATGAGGAGGGTTGAGAATTTTGAGGGCAATACTCAAGGAATTGTGTGTGAAGAAGAAGTTAAGGAGGAGCTCGAAGTAGAATAAGACACATCATTTAGCTCGAAGGTAAGTACCGAGTCCGTAATTATTGTCGATACTAACTCTTCACCTTTACATAGTAGGTTGGAAGAATTAAACAAAGAAGAAAAAGAAAAAGAGTCATTCGAATTATTTCCAAAGTGCACTCAGTCAAGATTGAAATTCAAAGGATGGGGAAGATGCTGAATAGGAAGAATTATCAACCAAGGCCCTATACGGAAGAACCTCACGTGGAGGAACCGCATGTGCCACCAAAAGATTATAATTTTATCATGTGAGGGAAACATGGAGTTAAGCCAGCGACCCTAAACCAAGGCGCTTCTTGAGAGGCAACCCAAGGGAAGTAAATTTCTTTTCCTTTACATTTTGGAACTAGTTGTAATATGCATGTGTGTTTGATTGAACCCAAGTTTGATATATTATTATTTAGTGACATTTTCATGGTTTTTATTATACTTTTCAGCTTCTTTTGTTGGATATTGTGCTTAATTTGACCTAAGAGTGCTTGCTTTGAATTAATGTAATTTGAGGGTCAAATTGTCATAATTAATTAACGATTGCACTCCCTTAAATTGTAGGACAATTGATATTACAAATTATTACTTTTCACTGCAGGTCACTCAATAAGAGTAGAGCCAAAAGTGGAACAAAGAAATGAAAGTTACGAGATGACCTTTAGGGTAAAGTTTGCCACGACGAAGTCAGTGTGTTGTCGGGGCGAAGTTAGTGTTTTGCCGCGGTGAAACAATTAAAGATCGTCGCGGTGAACCTTTGAAGACTCAAACCATTTTCGGAAGTTTTCCCTACTGTGCAAACTCGACCCAACAACCTGTTTTGAGAAGAAACCTATTTTTGGATAAGTTGGAGAGAGCCGACATATATATACATCAATATTCCATTAGTTGGAGGGGAGGGAGAACATTCGAGACACATTTTTCCACTACCTTAACACCCACGATTCCCTTCGGGGTTCCCGGGTGAGGGAGACGGAGGGACGAATCCATCGTTCTTTCATATCTCCCTCATTTATCCATCTTCTTGCATCGTTTTCTCTTATCTATCTCTTCATCTCATTTTTCCAGCATTTTCACCGCCGACTTCCATCATGGGTAGCTTGGATTCATTCCTAGTTGTGAATCTTCCGGTTGCAATATGTGGTTAAGCATTTGTTTCCTCTTGAAGATGTAGCAATAGTTGGAGTTTAATGAGCTTAAAAGGGGAGTAGCTTAATCCGTAGTTCAGCTATGATTTATGAATGCTTAAGTCTAGGATTTGTAACTTGTAGTGAAACTACTTGATTATAGTTTAATTAAATGTTGGATATTCAACGTGTGGTTTGGATTTGTTTATGTAGAACTTTGAGCTTAAATATATGAAGTCTCATATATGTCTACTTGTGATCTTGTTGATTCTCTTTTATCTGCCTAGTTGTGTTTGATATTAAGGTGATGCTCGATTTCATTTGACCCATTGCATTGGCAACTCCGATCGCACACACTAAAAGCGCTTAACGGGATCTTGAGAAATGGAGTTCACTGATCAAGATCCTAGACTTAAAGAGTCCTTTAAGGTTTATCATTTAAAGCTTAGTGATTTCTACTCCCATCAAATTAGTTTAAAACTATGATAGCTAAAGCTCATTTTTCAAAAGAATTTTATCACTTGTTTTAATCTTTTCATTTTCTATTTCCAAAAATCCAAAAATACTTTTTACAATTCAATTTGGTGTAGTTAATGTTTAAAGGAGCAAAACCCCCTCTTTACTAATTTAGCTTGCATTTTATGACATATAGGCTAGCTTAGGTCTATTTCATTAGGTTTCGATTAAGTGAGACGACTCGAGGTTACACTCTATATTGCAATCCTTGGATTTAAATTTTTGATTCAATATCCAAGGGAGTAACCCAAAGACAAACGAACGGATCACCCTATCACTTTTAATGCCTCTAGAATAAGTCTCCAAGCCATTGAGTCAAATGCCTTGTGAATATCATTTTTAATATAGAAACTCTTGATAACATGACTTTTATGCTAGTCTTTAATCAGTTCATAAAGTAGAAATATGTCTTACAGTATGCTTTTTCCTTGTATTTATGATATCTTTAAGGAAGCTTTTCAGTCTATACGCCAACATCTTAGTAATTGTATTATAAAACAATACGTCTAATGTCCTGTCAGTTGACAAGATTAGTTTTCTTATAGATTAGGAATAAATCTATACTATTAATTTTCTTAAGCATTTGAAATTTAAAAGAAGTTATAATATAGCTTTTGAGATCAAATACCCCACCAGATGCTAAGATTTCCAGAAAAAGTGATCATTTAGGCCATTGGGTCTTAATGATTTCTAAGGATTCAACATATATAGAGATGTTGTTATATTTTCCTTATTAAATTTGGCTGTTAAACTTTTAGATTGCTCCTCATTGACCTATTATGTGATAAAGTAACTTTGATCTTAGAGAAAAGACCTTACTTTTGTTATTTCACCATTTTTTTTTGAAATAACTAAAAACAACTTTCTTTAAATCTTTTTGTGAAATAATTTCGCTCTAGCATGTCCAGGTAAGGAAGTAATCTTGTTTATATTTTTCCTGATAAGAATGACATAATAGTAACTATATTTTCTATCTCTTTTCATCAATTAATCTTGTTTATATTTTTCCTGATAAGAATGATATAATAGTAACTATATTTTCTATCTTTTTTTTATCAACTAGAGTACTTTTGATCTTTGTTTTGAAAAAGAGGAGTGGAACTCTATGGTCTAAATGTAGCTAAGTAAAGCTTCTTTCTCCGAGATCTTAAGAGTTAAATTTCTAGAATCTATTTAAGATTTGTTCAGTGATTTTCGTTTATCCATTAAGTTTTCTATAGTGTTATCGACTCTTCTTTTATTCAAATTCTTAAGCTCCTCTTTAAAAACTTATAATATCCTTATGCATTAGTATGCTTCAAGACCCTTTATTCTTAATTTCATTCCCCTAATGACTACTTTATTAAGTCCTTTAAAATCAGTTATAAAGCTATTGAATTTGTAAGGTTAATATCTTGAGCTTAAGGGTCGATCAATTTGGACCTTAATTGGAGTTTTTTGAAGATAAGGGATTATTAAAGTGAGCTTTGCTAGTTAAGAGTTGGCTTAACAAAGCATTCACCATAGCTCTATTTATCTTCTTCTTGATGAGCCATTTCCTTATTTATTATTGCTCTAGCTTAAATAATTGCCATCAAACTTTGGATCTATTATAACAATTTTGTTGATATATTCTTTAACCCATGATAAAAAAAATAATACCTAAGTTTTCTCCTTCTTCTTCATGCAAATAGACAATTATTTTGATTTCTCCTAGGATTGGCTATATATTGGCCATCATAAAGTGAATTAACCAATTCCCTGCAAAGCGCAACTCTTTGAAAAGAAAATTTACATCATAGACATATATGATGTTAAGAGTTATGAACTTTCTAAAACTTCAATTACCTAGTGAATAAGTTGAACAATATATCTACCATCTATCACCTTCATTAAATAGGGATTGAATTCTATTATTAATCTCCCATTCGCATAATGTTGGTGATTTGTCAATATGTCCTAATATTTCTAGAAAATCAAATAATAGTTTTGAGCTTGCTCTCCTTTACTGTTGTTTTTAGAAGTCTTACCAATATTTGTTTCTTTGTGTTCAAAAAGTCACCAACAACTTTCTTTTTCTTTAAGGAGTTAATATCCTTTCATTGTAAGTAATAATGGATACAAATATTATTTTTTAAGTCTATTTTATGCCTTGCCCTTGGCTTCCTTCTTAATCTTCTTTTGCTACCTGGTGTAAATTCTTCATTTTTATTTTGACTTATTATACAGATGTTAGCTTTTAGACATTTTTCTCATCCTAAGAGGTCTTCTATTTGTTTTCTACAACTATTACATGATTTTCCAAAGGCTTTTTCTTTCTTCATTAGGGTTACTTACTTTATGTTATATGAGAGTTCTCTTGGATAAGTAAGAAATAGTTTCTTGCTCACTTCCAATCCTAGATTAACTCAAGTGCCAATTACATTTGGTTGATATTCATTGTACAAATCTTTGACTATTTCACTAGCTTCCTATTCATTCTCCTAATGTTTGACCATTGCATCGTCTTCTGGAAACCTATTTGGTTTTTGTCAATAGAGTTATCTTTCCTATTTAGTTCCTTAAGGTCCCCTTTTGAGAGAAATTTCCTAATTAGTATCTAGGTTACTTGCACTTTTAGTTTGGGGGTTTTCCATTGATAAGATACTAAAATCTTATATTTAGTTAGAGCTCCAGCTTCATTTAATCTTTTTTAGCCTTACTATTTTAGGAAGCCCCTTATTTATTTCTATTTCTATAAAAATTCTTGCATAACTTATCCTACTTAGTGAATATGTATTTTCATCTATATAAAGTGGTTCTCTAATTAGATTTTATTGTCAAATTAAACCAAGAGTTCTCCAATATTCAAGGGAAATATTATGAAAATGAGTTTAGATAGGGATCACTTTCAACCTAATTTTTTCAAGGATGATATCTAGTTTCCATTATTATAAGAATCATTGACTTTCCCTTAACATGATAAGGGCTTTGTTTAAGTATTTTTCAAAGCATCTGTGAATTTACTTTAAGGAGATAAGGCAAAGGACTTAAAGTCATTTTCTTCCTTTAAGATTGGATCTTTCTTCCATCTATGCCTTCTTATGCACCTATGGTAACGAATTAACATGCTTAATAATGTCCTAAAACTATAGATTCTATTATCATCATTTAAACAATAATATAAATTTTCATAAGAAGGAGAATTACTTTTTTGATTTGTAAAACTGACGATGGCCTGGTTGACCTATTTTTCTTCCTCCTTAATAAAAATCTCTTCACTTTTAGCTTCCTCCTTCTTGTTCTCAACTGATTCGTTGCCACTCCTTAAAGTGATTTCAACTATTTGCACCTCAAGATTTACCTTTTTCTCACTTAGCAAGAAACCTTTTCGATAAATGATAATAGAGTTGGCTAACTATCCTAGTTGAAATTCTAAGTTATTATTTAAGGTTACCAACTAATCAAGCTTTAGGTCTACTATTTCAAATCTCTCTGAAGTCACATTAGCTAGTCTATCAATTGCTAGCTCCCAAGATGATTTGCCTTACTAATGAGGTAAGGTTTAAGTTTGAAATCTAAGGGGTTACTTAATTAAGATCCTTTTAAAGCTCTAATGATTGCTCTATCTTAGATCATAATAATTATTATAGAATCTATTTTAAGGTTATTATTAAATCCTATAATGATAAACTTGTTTATCTTTCTTGATAATTCCTAAATTGAGAATAATCAATTTTGTATTTCCGTCGCACAAATGACACTATGATTTTTCTTCTAGTTGTTTTGTTCCACCTAGATTATCCATTTTCCTTATGAAATCCTCTAGCTAAATTTCCAAATCATTAGTAGAATTCACATTGTGTATATATAATGGGTTGATTTCCTTCCCTTGTTTAATTGTTGTTGGAAATAATTCATTTTCATCTACTCAATAAGCTCTAGGATAATATATAGATTTTATAATGCAAGGCTCCCCAAAATTCTATATTAATCATCTACCTTCTTACAAAGTTCTAGCCATTGTAGAATGAATAAAACTACAATTGAGTAGGTTAGATATGACCTATACACATCCTCAATAAGTCCTTATAGTTCTACCAAGTCTTATAGAGTATCATACTACCAATATGAAGAGTATCATCTATTAGCCATACATGAATCCTTATAGTTCTATACTTTTTTACCATGTCAAAAAGTTGGCCAAACTTGTAATCAACATAAAATGAAACTTAGAAACACTTATTTAGAATTAATATCCAAGAAAATTATATACATAAAGAAATTTAAGAATAGACACAATAATATCTTTTTAGAAAGAAAATGATTAGATTAATAATTTATGGTTCTATTCAATACCTCCTCACTCATAGACAATGATACAAAAAACTTAGTAAGTTAAATTTATACCTTTTAGTCTAATACTTAACGAAGGCAAGCGTGTGTGTGTGTGTGTGTGTGTGTGTGTGTGTGTCATTATGTCCTAGTAAAGTGATAGTCGCGGTCGATTAAAGAGGAGTTATAAAATAATCGTTGATTCTTAGGCAGAATGGTCACCATAAATCTCATCAATCCAATTTGTAATAAAAGAAAGTTCGAGAATCATCCAACTATGTATGATAAACACATAATAAAAGAAAGTAGAATATAATATAATGATGTTGACTGCTTTTAGGCTTTAAAGCTTACAATTTAGGCTTTTGTGTGAAAAATACTAAAGACTTTCATCTAAATCGATAGTCAAAACACTCATTCATAATGTAGCAATTAAAAATCCATTTGATCATGCTTTCTTCCTTTTATAGTCTAGCTTAATTCAATAATATATAACAAATCAAAATGTTTTAAGATAAGAATCAACCGATTAGAGATTTTCACAAAGAGGAATCAATAAATAAGAACTAAAATAGTCTTAAATTACCATTAAGTTCATATTAGGATTACAGTACCCCTTCTTTACACTTAAAGATGTACATTTTCCCCTATGTACATAGTAAAACATAAAAAATAATAATAGAAAACATTTCAATATAAATAAAAGGTAAGGTGAACTAGTGCTTCCCCAGTTTGCAAGTAAGATGTTTATATTAATGGCATAAATTCCATCCATTTCTAGCGATCTTAGTAAAAATAAAATAAAAAGAAATAAAACATCAAACAATAGAAAAAAACATATAACTAACTATATTTATGAAAATATATGTTTAATATATTAACAATAAATAAGAAAAAAGAAAAATAATATTAGTTTAGTAGGCTTAATTATTTGCTAACTATCAATACAAAATATAATAGAAATATATGCAAAATAAAACCAAAGAACAAAAGCAAAATGTCATGTTAATTTTATTAAGAACCCTAGATGATCTCAGTAACCATATTAGACCCAAAAAAAAAGCATCCCCCTTAAGGATTCAATTTCACATGAATTTTTTCAAAACAACTTGAATAATCCTTAGAAAATTCGAATTCATCATGATAAATTGAATTTAAAATTCCATTAAAACTCTTTAATCACAATGGGTAATCCTAATCAACTTAACAAATCCTAGTGAACTAATTATCATATCTATTCTCTTAAAATTGATTCAAAAACTAAAAAATAACTTGAATAGTGTATGAAACTTACCTAATTCACTGTAACTTTAAGAAAAATAGGTTGAATATTGGGTTTCACATAGGAGAAGACTGGGGGAGTATCACCTATTTGAAAGAAACATAAGATAAACTAAACGTGGGTTTCTTTGTGACTACATGTGATCTTAGATAGATTTAGTGCAATATAGGTAGCAACACAGGCATCTAACTATCCCATGTTCCCAATTTTAGGGTTAATTTTAAAGGGCACAAGTTTCTTAGACTTTAATATGGGAGTGCTTGGCTAAATATGGGTGTGTTGGACAAAATGTGTTATGATAGGCTTAACATAGGCTAAAATATGGGTGTGTATCTAAGTCATGTTCTTCACAATAATAAGATGACAAATTACACAGATGTTGTTAAGTCAAAATGACTTTACGTGAATGATTTTGATGAAGAACAAATAATAATGAAAAAAGAAATTAAGACAGAAGCAGAAGAATATGAGATGGAAGGAGCAAAGCTAAAAATTAGACGGAAGCACAAAAGTCAAAAGTCAGACGATAGAAAAACAGACGGAAGGCGCAAAACAAAAAACAAACGAAAGGAGCAAAGGTAAAAATCAGACGGAAGCACAAAAGACAAAAGTCAGACGATAGAAAGACAGATAGAAGGAGCAATGCTAAAAATCAGATGGAACGCGCAAAACAAAAATCAGACGGAAGGCGCAAACCAAAAGTGAGACAGAAGACGTGCAAAACAAAATCAGGCGGAAGGGAGTGAGACGAAAGAACCGATACCACGTTGGTTTAATAATCAGCTTGAGTTAGTTACAGAACTCAAATGAATAATTGATTCGTGAAAGATCAAGAAATAAGAAGAAAGAAGCAGTTATTAAGAAGCTGTTGAAGACGAAGGCTATAAATACGAGTCGAAGTCAAAGACTGCAGAAGTTAGAGATTTTAAGAGAAGCTTAGTGAGTTAAGAAATATTTTTGTGCAAAAAACTATAGCGATCAATTTCTGTAACAAAAGTTCAAAAACTATTTCAGTTGAAAGAATAGCAGATAGCCTGAAGAGGCTAAGTGTGAAAGAATAGTTGTTGTAAGAGACCTGAAGAGGCTCAGTATCAAAGAATACTTGTAACGTTGTGAAAGATAGTGAAATCTCATAAAGATCTCTGAGGACTGGACGTAGCCCACGGTTTGGGGTGAACCAGTATAAATCAGCTGTGTCAACACTCTCTCTCAACTCTCAACTCTTAACTCTCTCTTAACTTTGAATTTTCAATCTTACTATTTTCATACGAGAATTCAGAAAATATTTTACAATATTGTTTTTCAATAGTTTGAGGAAAGAACAAGTTTCTTTTAAAGAAATCGTAAGAAAGGGGATCAATGAAAAAGAATACACAATTCAACCCCCCTTCTTGTGCATTTGTATATCGTTTATTAAGTCTTAATTAACGTGGGATTCACTTCAATTGGTATTAGAGCTTGGTGTCCAAGGATCATTGTAACAAAGTGTGGATAAAGATTCATGGCGGAATCACACATATACATAACGGAAGGTGCCTCAGTCACTAGACCTCCTGTGTTTAACGGAGAAGACTATCACTACTGGAAAGATAGAATGTGGCTTTTTATCGAATCTACTCATATTGACCTTTGGGACATAATAGAAAATGGACTGTACACACTGGTAGATGAAGAAGGAAATCCTATTCCACGAATCAGATGGTCTGTTGATCAGAAGGCTAGATTTCAACTAAACTCGAAGGTAAAGTTCTTTTTGAGTTGTGCCTTAAGCAGAAGTGAGTATGATAAAGTCCACGGATGCAATACTGCGAAGGAGACGTGGGATACGTTATCCATCGCACACGAAGGTACAAATCAAGTCAAGGAGTCCAAGATAAGTATTCTTGTACATCACTACGAGCTGTTCAAAATGAAAGATGAAGAATCTATTGATCAGATGTTTGGAAGATTTCAAACAATCATCAACAGACTTAAAGCTCTCTGAAGAACTTACGATAATCAAGATTATGTTCGTAAGATCTTAAGAAGTCTACCAAAAAGATGGAGACTGAAAGTTACAATAGTACAAGAAGCCAAGGATTTAAGCATGCTAAAGCTTGACGAATTGCTTGGATCTATGAAAATACATGAAGTTGAGCTCGATGCTGAAGACAAGCCTAGACGGGATAAATTGATAGCATTGAAGGCCGGACAGAAGAATCACAAGCTTCAAAGGAAGAGGAATTCATCATCAAAAGCACTGAAGATTGAAGAAGCTAAGAATGAT
>JANITX010000003.1:39047889-39071272 GCA_027564395.1 Erythroxylum ulei | reverse complement strand
ATAAGAATAATTAATAAAATTAAGAATAATAACAATAACAATAATGATAACAATAATATTTTATTATTATTATCATCATCATTATCATTATTAATAATTAAAATAATAATAATAAGAAGAATAAGAATAATAAATAATAAAAATAAAAATAAAAACAACAACAAGAAAATTAATTTTGTATAATAATGATAATAAAAATAATAATCAAAAAATTAGTTTTGTATAATAATAAAAAAAAAGGCTGCAAAAGATTTAAGAGGGGGAGATCATTTCTAGTAGGTTCAAAATCTATCTTTGTATATCTTTAAGCATTGAGATAAAGGGCAAGCCTCAGTACACAAGGCTTCCTCCGATTTTACAAGAGTTAAGGGAAGGTCATCGATTTTACGTAGTTTTCCTTTTGTATTTTATAAAAAGACTATTTTTGTTCCGATTTTACAAGAGTTAAGAGAGAGTCATCGATTTTATGTAGCCTTTTGTATTTTATAAAAAGACTATTTTTGTAACTCAAACCTATGACCTTGTAATTACGAGAGAGTAACCTTACCAATTACTCCAAATATATTTTTAAGTTTAGAGATAATAATTTAAATATATTTGAATTCTTACGTAAACTCTAACTGAAATAATTGGAAAAAAGTACTTGTAAAGTGCAATTTTTTTTTGCCCCTTTTGAGAACTTGGAAGTTGAGTGGGTTAAGATGCACGATGCACTATAGCTCATTATTATCATCATCATCATCATCATACCTCGAAGTCTCATACTGAAGCAGGGTCTGGAGGAGCCTGATAGTACACAACCTTACTCTTATATTGTAGAGAGGTTGTTTTCAATAAGCCCATATGCATATGTGACATGATAACAGATATTTATGGTACGCTATGCTTCTTCCCTGATCAGTGCCCTGGGAGTGCAGCAAGCCTACGGTTTAATTCGTCCAGTGTAGGAATCTCCCCATAGACCTAAAAGAAAAAAATGGCGTAAGGGCTCTATGGTATGTCTACCCTTACCCTATCACGCTAGATTTTTCTAATCCGAGTCCCTGCAGTGGTGAGAGCCAACTCTGACATATCTCTCATGATCACCTCCCTTCAGGTCTTATAAGGCCTCCCTCTCTTCCTTTTATAGTCACAAAGGGTAATTCTCTCACCGCATCGAACCAGAGCATCACAGGGCATCTTGTTCACATGCCCAAACCACCGAAGCCTTTTTTCTCACAACTTGTCATTTATACTAGCCACCTATAGCCTTACCCTCACTACCCTATTCTGCACCCTATCCCTTTGGGTAATATCACACATCATTTCTGCTACCAACAATTGTTGTAAATGTCTACGTTTAGTACGTCAGCACTCTGCATCATATAACATGGTTTGTCAAATCACCATTCTATAGAACTTCCCTTTGAATCTAATAGGAACCTTTTTATCACAGAGAACACTTGACGCGTTCCGCCATTTGACCTACTCAGATTTGATACGATGTATTATATCGTTATTGATATTACCATCGCTCCGAATGATAGATCCTAAATATTTGAAAGTCCATGCACTGTAACTCTGACAGATATAAATCCCCTTCATTTTTTTTATCATTCCTGTCTAAAAAAGAGATATGTTCGTAGATAATATATATATATTATCGTAATGCTGCATTTATTTTAGATTCTTCAGAGTACTATCACGAGTAATTGGAGATATTGTAATAGGTTTGCTTCGATTCCAGTTCTCAACAGACTTTATTTTAGCATTGATCACACTCCATGCAGCCTGAAATTTTATTTCTAGAAAATATCTAATTATTTTGTAAATGCAATTTCTTTTAACAGTATGATGTAAGGCTTTCAAAAAAGACAATGAATTGATTAGGAGTCAAAAAGACAACGTACCTGAGCTCAAGACTCTTAGCTATGTGGAAGTTTGGAGAGAGTCATCAATATACACAGTTTTACTCTTGTATTTTTATAAAAATATCATTTTGTGATTCGAACTTGTGACCTTTTGGTCACAAATGTTGGGTTTAGTTACTATCTTTGTCGGTGGAGACAGATAACAAAACATAAAAATCCTATGCCTCGCAATATTTGGTTGCTAATCCAACTTATTTTTGTTCTAACTCCAGATCACAAAAATATAAATTTTTTGTTCTTTCCAAAACCGTGAGAGAAAATTTCTTGTCCCTGTAACAGAAACAAAACATATAAGCAACTTCCAAAAATACCCCTCCTCTCACGATGCCGTATGATTATGATTCTGCCTGTAATACTTCGCATCATTGGTATGACTATATTTTACATTTTGAAATATACGACCAAATTGCTCAGTATGACAAGTATACCTGTAAACAGTGATACATCATATCCCTCATAAACCAAGTATGAGTTTTCATTTATTGTTCATTTTCCACTTCAAGTATTTCTCCACATTATCCAGTCCACAGAGTTCCTTCACAACAGGCATTGTGGCTGGGACTTGCAACTGGAATGTTGAATTTAATTCGTTTGAGAAGCCCCATGAAGAGACCTGTTTTCGAGCTTCTTTAATAGCTGCTCTTGTAGCACAATAAACTGAGGCTGCTAAAAGTAGTGGTGGCTCTCCGGAAGCTGCACCGGCAGGCAGAATCATCATACTTACCAACCATATGAGTTATGATTTAGGAAGGATAGAAGATATATCAAATTAGTGGTTAAAATCCACAAAACTTATAAAATTTGATTGCTGGAGTTTGAGTTTTAGATTTGGGATTTCAACTTAAATTACTGGAATTTATTTTCTTTTCAATTTCTTAAACCCCACAACTTTGATTGCCAAAGTGTTAAGCAAATAGCTTTCTACTTAATGCATTTACTGCTTTATTCTCAACTCCTACTTGATGTTCAATACTGAAGTTAAATTGCTCCAAAAATTCACTTATAAGGCGTGTATTTTGTTCAAATTCTTCTAGGACTTTTTAAGTGTTCAAGAGATTTATGATCCAAAAATAAAATAAACTCCTTATATGAGAAATAATGACGCCAATAATAAGGAGATTGTATCACTACATAAAATTCTTTATCATAGGTCGAATATCGTTGATTCTCTTAACTAAACTTCTCACTAAAATAAGCAATTAGTTCTTCTTGCTTGAGTATGCCTCCAATTCCCACATGAGATGCATCACAAGCAACTTTAAACACCTTAGAAAAATTTGAAAGTTGCAAAATAGGAGATTCTTTCATCTTTTTCTTGAACTTTTCAAAGGCCTTAGCTGAGGTCATGTTGGTTTTTCATACAATCAGCTATGAGTGCCATTATGTTGCTGAAATCATGAATAAATCTCTTTAAGAGTGTTGCTAGGCCATGAAAACACTGTATCTCACTTATATCTATTGGAATAGGCTAATCAAGTAATAGAGGGTAAGGAACTAGGAATCATTCCTAGAAGAAAGTATCAAACCTTCCAACTAAAAACCCAAGTTTATAGGAAAAACATTCAGGATCTTAACACCGAAGCACTAAGAACACATATGTATATATATAGGAAAGTTCTTAAAATCCTTACTCTAGTAGTAAAGGGATTCCTAACTAAAGTATTCAAAATAAAATTGAATCCTACCCTACTAAAAATTCTTTATTCTTAAATAAGTTTAAGTCCTAAACTACTAATATAATAATTATAATTTATTACTACTTCCTATCTAACAAGGAAACCTAGAATAATGTAAATTTCAACACTTGTTATCTTTGCTATCACCTCAACTCTAACCTTCCATTCTACCAAACTAAAGCTTGAAGTTGACTGAATTGCCCTCTTTTATTTCTTCTATAAACTCTAATCTCTTTTACATCACACCCACATGTATCATCTTGTGGGACAGGAATACAGTGCTACAAAATCTATATAGGAGTAAAAGATCAAATGTAAGAACAAATATACAATGCGCTATTAGGATTTTTCTTGATTAGATTAATATTTTCAGCTGTAATCCAAAGTTACATTAACAACAATCACCACTAACCTGCCACACAATCTTTCTCTCATAAGACATTATATTCGTTGCACACATGGATAAGAAGACTAGATTTTCATGTTTCTAGTCATGTCTTAGAAGAAGAAAATAAAAGATGTTCTAATGGTCGAAATCACTCTGCACTAAAATGGAGCCACCAAAAAGGAGTATAGAAACAAATAAAACATTTCTCTTTCTACTTATTCTTCATACAATAAAAAATGGACCAAATAATAATCGGCTATCATTATAGTGAGGTTTGAAGAGGTTTAGCACCACCATGTACAAATTAAGTCAATCACGAGCCCAAATATTTTGTAAGGAAGGCAAAATAGTGATCATGGACTTCAAGCATTCTAAAGGACACGCAAAATAGTGATTATAGACTTGTTATATTTCTTATGCACAATGCTTCTTTACCTTCACAAATGAATTTTGAACATTTTTTTAGATTAGGCCATTAATTATCCATCAAACTAAAAATTAACTAAATTCATTTCTGTCATTAAGTTATTTATGACTTGAAGGAGACAAATTTTCTGTAGTCCAGTAATGAGGAAGAAGATTAAGGACCTCTTGAAGTTAAGAAAATGGAGTCTAACCTTTTGAAGAGAGAACACGTTTTTTGTGCTGCCCGCTATTAAGCATTTCGACATTGAACTGCTTGGGTAAGGTGTCAATTGTAGGGATCTTATACGTCCATGTCCCTTCTGCAACCACCAACCCCTCTGAGTTCGTTGTGTATTCTTCAAGCATAAAAAATCCAATTCCTTGGATAAAAGCTCCTTCAATCTGCCAGCCAAAAACTCCTCCTATGAATACTGCATACTGGGGAAGTGGAACTAAAAGTCCCATGTTGAAATATACATTCTTGAAGATCAAATAATCAACCACACTTGAAATGGTCGAGTTGAAAAGAACAAACAGACAAGGAACATCACGAGGTTCATTGTTCAGTATTAGGACTTTACTAGGCTAACCTGTCCTAAATCCACAGCAGGATTGAGACTTTGTCCACAGTCATATACGATATCTGACCTCAAAATTGTTACAGCCCCTGTCAGAAGGTTGACCTCCACCTGTGTAGACATAGTTTCATCCTTAGTTTAAAAAATTAGGCTTGATTGAATTGTAAACTACTTTTTTCATAAGACAATTTTTAGATTAAATATATAATCAACCCCATATTTTTATAAAGAAGCAACAGTATATAACTTGCCTCACTCACTGCTGCACCATAATTTAGGTACTGCATTGAAGTAGCATCAGGGACAAAGTACGAACTTGCTGATAAATTCACAGCTGTCAAATATGCCTGTAATTGTTTCCATTGTAGGTGTTAAATTGTGAGGAATCTCCGGCAAGAGCAAAAACATGAAAAGAAGACAAACATAAAAGGTATCCTCTCAACAGGCTGTTTACAAGAATCGTCATTAAGCATGTGGAAGCTTGGGCAAGAATACTACAAATAATAAGCAATTGAAAATCATATGTTTGTGAGATAAAAATACAATAGTAACCACGTAGTCAATAACTTTTTGCAACTACACCTAGTCTCCCAAAAGGCTGAACTACTTTAGATGCCACATAAAAGTTTCAAAAGATCAGACAACTACCTGCCAAATTAGATTTTCCCATTTTACGGAGCCCATTTGCTCTTGCAATCTTTCCTTTAGAGGCATCAATCTTTCAACCAAGACTTCACAACAAAGTCTAACTGCTTCACAACTTGACTCAGATGTAGTACTCCCAGAAGTACAACCTCCTTGAATTAAACTTAATGTATCAAATTGTATGACCCGAACCCTCTCCAAGAGCTCTCCTTCATCAACTTTGATTAAACTTAAACAAAATGCAGCCATCTGTTTTACTTTTGTCCAGAGCCCCTGGCCAAGCTCTATTCCTCCAACTTCAACTACAACAGATCCATCTTTCAGAATGCTCACTCTTCCAGGAGTTGGTCGGACTAGTACTTCATGCACAATAGGTACTCGAGAAATACCTCTTTTCTGCCAAACATTGCACTTATTGAACTGTTCAATCATCTCAACCCTATGGTTAAATTTTGAACACAAGGCTAGTTTGTCCCATATTGAAGGTAGAGTATACTCCGGAGCTTCACCTGAGCTATCTTCATAAAAATTTCTCAGGCTCTCATATGTATGCAGATTTATAGTTCGGACAGAATCTACATCCAACAAAAGGGTAGACGCAACATGTTCTATTATGGCCTCTGCAATAAATGATCCTTGTAACTCCCCAGGGGCCCGCATTGCAGATTTGCTAGAATGGTTTGTTTTGCATACCTTTATATCAAAAGATAAAGCACCCCAATCATACTTTTTGAGTGCACTCGCAATGTTTTTTGGCAACATTGGACTTACATCTGTAGATATCCCAGCATTGATCAATATCTCAATCTTTAGGGCCGTAACTTTTCCATTGGATTTAAACCCCACAGTATACACTATTTTCATGGGATGCCTTCCTCCTGCCATTATCATATCAGCCTTCCTATTGAGATATATCTTTACAGGGCGGCCTAACTTGTGTGCTGCCAGAGCGCATGCAGTAGCAACCTAAAACATTTTTACATCTGATTGTAAGAGCTAGGACCAGCAATCAACTTACTAAAGAAAAGAAAAGAATGAAGAAGCAAGTAACACCAAAGTTGTAATAGAATGACATGCAAGATACTCTTAGGAAAGAAAATATTTAAGAAGACCAACTTGATTAGGAAGTCAGTGCAGCAGTTATCTTATTTAGGTGGTAGTCATCTTATTTAAGAAGTCAATTGTTTTTATAAGTCTATTTTTATTAAGAAATAAGTTAGTAGATTCCTATTCTATTTTACTTCCTAAAAACTCGATGTATTGAGCTTATTTAAAGGGCATTATGATGAATAAGAAAGCAATTAGAATTTTTTTTGTGAAAATAATTGGCAAAAAGATTATCTAGGAAGAGTTTTCTCTACAACAACCATAGGGCATAGAAAGGGGATGAACTCTAGCAAGAGAAAAGAGGATTTCTCTATGAGTAGTCTCGTGACTATATCCTACACAAAAACATGTTAATTTGGTATGAGAGGCTAGGGTCATGGACGACTCTTATGGTGTATCAACTAATGTAAATGTGTTTATGAAACATGTGAAGTAATGATGAGAAAATGTAGAAGAACGCTAGAATGCTCAATTTAGGAAGCTTCTGTCGAGTATTCACAAACAAGACCAAAATGAAGAGGCTAGCAGTTACACAGAGATGAGGGCGAACAAAAGTGTGGGGCCAACTGGTTTAGGCATTGTTCCTAAGTATTCTAAATTGGAATTCTCCACCTATGATGGTTTTGATGACCCTCTTGTTTGGATTTAGAGGGAAAAGAAATTCTTCGAGAACCGATGAGCCCAAAAAGAAGAGAAAATGGGACTAGTGGCATTCCATCTTAATGGAGAGACACAACTGTGATTTTTTAAGGTGAAGCAAAAGGAATGGGTATGGATTGGAAAATGAAGAATTTTATTGCAAGTTTTAATTGATAAAACTTAATCAAAACAACAACCATAGTCATGTATTTAAGTAACACGATCCCTCATTATCTAAAAAAATTATAAATTGAATGCCCAACTCAAAGATTTTGTAGGATATTTGATATTATTGTGTTTTCCTATATAGGAATAGTACTACATTAGTTAGATGCTCAATCTTGAAATATTACTGAGAAAATGCATTGTCCTACTATTACAAATGGAGGGCTTTAACCCTAACCAGTAACAAGTTATTCTAACTTTTTGTCTCTTTTATATATTCCTTAACGATACACGTAAAATTATTCGAGTACAAAAATTTAACATTTCTTTCATAAGTCGCACACCCAAACCAGAAAGCCAAATTTAACTTTGATGGGTTTTTGCAGTCAAAGTTAACTCTAACGACTCCGTGGCTCGACTTAAAGCATGAAATTGTCACAAAAAGGCTATGCTTAGACCTATAGTATGGATTATTTTGATACTTTCTCGCTTGTTGCTAAACTCACATCTATCTGTCTATCATTTCTATGGCAGCTACATTTAATTGGCCCCTACACTAGTTAGATATCAAAAATGCCTTTTTATATGGTGACCTCCAATAGGAAGTGTATATAGAACAACCACCTGGGTTTGTTGCTCAAGGGGAGTATGGCGAAGTTTGTTTCTTCAAAAGTAGTTGTATGGTTTGAAACAGAGTCCACATGCTTGGTTTGGAAATTTTAGTCAAGCCATAGAAACGTTTGGATTGAATAAGAGCATAGCTGATCACTCAATCTTCTATAAACAAGCTAAATCTGGGATTATTCTCCTTGTTGTATGTGTGGATAATATGTCATTGTAGGAAGTGACTCTATGCGCATCTCATCATTAAAAACCTTTCTTCATAGTCAATTTCACACAGGATTTAGGAGCTCTGAAATGTTTTATCGGAGTGGAAGTAACGAGAGGCAAGAAAGGAATTTTCCTGTCCTGAAGAAAATATGTATTTGATCTATTAACTGAAATAGGAAAGTTGGGAGCTAAGCCATGCAATACTCTAATTCCCCCAATATATAGCTTACTAAAGATGGAGATTTGCTTGAAGATCCTGAAACATATAGAGGATTGGTCGGAAAATCACAAAATCTTATAGAAACTTGCCCTGATATTGCAAGTTCTGTCAGTGTTATAAGTCAATTCATGTCTTCTCCAATTGTTCATCACCGGGTGGCCTTAGAACAAAGCTTATGTTACCCAACGGGAGCTCTTGGACGAGGGGTACTATATGAAAATAATGGACACACTTACATTGAATGTTTTCATATGTTCATTGGACAAGTTCTAAGATAATAAAAAATCTACGACTAGCAATTGTGTCTTTGTGGGAAAAAACTTGGTCTCATAGAAAAGTAAGAAACGAAATGTTGTATCTAGATCTAGTGCAGAGTCTGAATACATAGCTATGGCACAAACAATACGCAAGATAATATGGATTTATCAATTATTATTTGAAATTAGTTTTAAAGTCTCAATACCAAAAAATTTATGGCTGATAATTAGACTGCTCTACATATTACTTCTAGTCCAGTATTAAACAAGAGGTAAAAAGACACTGAAATTGACTCACTTGATTCATAAAAAAGTTCAACAAAACTTGTCTATAGAATATATCAAAACTGGAGAACAACTCGAAGATATTTTCACAAAAACCCTAAATGGTACTATAATCAATTACAATTGCAACAGGTTGGACATGATTAATATCTATGCTCCAACTTGAGGGGCAGTGTTATAAATTAAGCATTTATCTCCATTCATTCTACTCTTTATTTCAAGGATTATAATCCCTTGATCTTAGGGATCACATTCCCTAAATTAATCTTATAAATGTGTATATATACCCTTATGTCTATACGGTGTACATCAAGTAAAATATAACCTTTTCTCTCTTCTACAATCCTAAACACTCCTAGAAATTACATATTTTTATCTTGTTATACGAAATAAGTTCAATCAAAGCAGCAAAATGTATGTTCAACATGTCAATCAAATCACTTCAAAATTCAAGTTAATGGAATTAGATTGTTTCCTATTCCTTATTGTTTCAGTTTATTCTGGGTGACTGCCACAGTGAAGAAGAGAAGTATGGAAGTGTTGATTGTCACATAGTTGAGCTCTTGTTTCTAGAGAAAACTGGCTGATCTTTAATATTTTATCCCTAAACCTTAAATAAAACTAGTCAAAAAACTAAAATTAAACTACATAGTCTAGCCTTAAAACATATAAATTCATAACAGAATACTCACAGGCAAGGCTTTCATGGCCTTTCCACCAAAGCCTCCTCCAACCCTCCTTGTAATCACACGCACATTATTTTCAGGAACACCAAGACATCTTGCAATCACAGAATGGGCAAACTCAGGGCATTGAGTTGAGCTGTAAACCACTACACAGCTGTCTTCATCAGGCACAGCAAGAGCAGACTGATTCTCCATATAGAAATAATATTGTGAACCAAGTTTTAACTGTATGCCATAATTTAACAGAAAGTTGATGGTAAGACCAAATCCAAATAGACAGAAGGGTGTAAGGGTAAAAGGGCAAGTTTTATAACAATATATATAAAAATATATACTGTGAATTAAGTTTGATTTATTAAAGATGTCTAATTTTTGTCATTTGGTTTAACACATGAAAAGGTGGATCAGGATACATGAAAAGCAAGTGAAAGGTACCTCAGCAGAGATAATCTTGTGATCAGCTTCAACCATTCCTTTTGATATATCGCCCACCTGCCTGGGCTGAAAGAAAGAAGGGACCTCAAAAAAACTAGAACTCTTCACAGCCTCTTCTACAGTTAATATTGGTGATTCCAGATTTTCCAAGTCATAATTAACCAGTGCAAGACTTGATGCTATATCTGCACGTTTCTGTGTGTCTGCAACCTAGAAAAAGATAATTGACATACTATATTAGGCAAATAAAGCAAACATGGTCAAATTTATGCATAATTCAATTATAATAGCATAATTAATGACCATTAAGCTTACTCAAAAGCAGCTTTAGCACTATTTTGGAAAAGGAATTTACCACAAGAGCCAGACGCTCTCCAGCATACTCAGCAACCTCATCAGCAAACAAACGTTCAGTTCCAAATATGGACATAGAACCCACATTTTCTCCAGTTTTTGGAATATCCCTAAAAGAAATAAGCCCATATACTCCCTCTAGCAGTGATGCATTCAGCTCTATGCTTTTGACCCTTGCTAATGGCTTTGTACTACAGATAAATGCCCCGTGCAGACAATTAGCAGGACAGGGAATGTCGTCCACATACACAGCCTCACCTACACTTCGGTTGGATGAGCAAGATAATTAATTTGCTTATTGAGATCTTGCACCTTTAAGCCAATCAAATACTTAAACATGCTACAAAGAAATATGATCCACATTCCATGTAATGACCTGTAATTCTCATATCAATGCAAGCTGCAAATACCACATTTACATAAAGAAGATGAAAATAAGTCAAGTTCAGGAATCACTCCATGGAAGAGACCAGCGAAAATTTCTTACCCCCTAAAGGGATACAGGAAGATAAAAATGAGAACAATCCAAACTGTAATATGGCATAAAAAAAAAAAAAAGAGATGCCAAAATTGTAGACAAAAGGACATTGCTAACTAAAGGGGTATAGGAAGATACACATTATGTCATAAATGAGAACAGTCCAAAATTGTGAATAAAAAGACTGAGATGTCAACAATGTAGACAGAAGAATGCTGCCCTGAGATTGGAAGAGAATATATCATGACTAGGATTTTCAGGCTTGTGCAGCTATGACAAAATTATTCATTGTCAATATACCAGAAGATAAGATATACAAACCAGAAGCCTGAAGGGCAGCTCCAGATTTCATAACATCCTCACCAACAGGATGATACTCCTTGTTTAACTGAAGCTCTTGTCGTGATGAAGATAGGAAAGTGGGGGATTTAAAATGACCATGGTGGTTACATTTACCGATAAAACTGGACTGACTGGATAATGAGGTATTGCTACGCTCATCCAACAAACAGTTAGAAACATTAGGTCCGGTTAAGGGGAACAAAAATTCAAACAGAAAAGCAACTGCCAAGCTTGACCTATAAGCAGGACTGAGGATACCATCTTCAGGGACCACAGTGGCTTTAACTAATTTAGCAGCTTCATGCAGAATATTCAAGGTTAACACTTTTCCATCTAAAAATTCCTCAACTTTCCTTGCTCTAATGGCATGTTTGGTTCCATAAGCACCAAAAGCCAACTGACATTTGTTCAGAACAACTCCACAAGAAGATTTCCAGCCAGAAACTTCAGCCAAGAAGGCAGCATTTAGATAAGGTAATGCATTTCCAAAAGGACGTGGTGCAGCCCTGTAAGTTTCATAAAACAACTTAGTTTCTTCTTCACTGGGTTCCTGCTTAATCTCTTCCGATTTTGGGATTATTATTCTTAAAAGTACAGTTTTGGAGTCCAATGGGGATCTTTCTAGAAAGTCCTCCAAGCCAAGCTTTTCATGAATAGTATTGCTTAATATTTCAACGTATGAACCAGCTGCAAGAAGTATTGTCACAATATCTGAAGGAAAACATTTCCTTTGTGCCATCACCAAATTGCCCCCAACAGTACCTGTATTTCTAATAAATTCAGTTGCAATTTTCTCCATATGGATAGCAATCTTGTTGAATACCATCTCACATTCGGGAAATTGTTCGTATTTATTTCCTTCCTTCAAAGCTTCAATAGCTTTGGAAATAGTCACAGCTGCCCCAATTTCTAACCCATTATGATTCCTTCTAATGGTAGAAAGCTCAGAAACATACCTGATGTCAATGTATTTTTCGTAGCATTCCAATTCCTTGTAATAACCCATCCCAGTATTACCAGCCACTAGTTTTATCCCTTTTCCATTGTCATTGTTGATAGTCTTTAATAAGTTTTGAAGCTCCTCAAGGCAAGTAGGATTATACCAAGAGAATTGTGAAGAATTTAAAAACACCGAGGATTTTATTTTCGTTTTCAGAATCTCAGGAAAAGTGCAGATCTCCTTATTGCAGTCATATGCAGGTAATCTACTTTTCTTCACATCATCACTGTCTCCCTTCTTCCAGAAATAATTGAAACCTAAATCCTCCAAATCAACATCCACTGCAAAGCTTTTGCATGCATCAGCAATAGGTCGATACCCAGTACAACGACAAAGATTCCCAGCAATTGCTTTTTCAGCTTCAGAAACTGTAAGCTTGGAAAATCCTGGAGGAGGTTGTGGCCGATGAGTCTTTTGAGCATTCAAAAGGGCCCCAAAAAGTGAAATGCACATTCCAGGAGTGCAAAAGCCACATTGAGAAGCATGGAAACCACTGAACCTTTGGTGAATTGGGTGGAACCCATCTTTGCTATTTCCCAAGCCATCACTAGTTGTAATTGAACACCCATTCACACTGCAGAGCAGTGTCAGACATGAACTTATCGTGTAATTCTCAACATGGCCAAGTGCATGATCGTACTTGGAGAGCAGAACAACACAAGCACCACAACCACCTGAATCAAATGCAAAAGATAAACCACTAGGATATTAGTAGAAAGCATTAAAATGTCAGCACTTCTTATTTATTTATATCGAGTAATTCACATTAATACAGACACAAAACACGAACCACCAAGTTTCATAACCAAGAAAACTCATGGCAAGCGACATAGCATAAGCTTATAAAAAACATGTACAAACAAACAGCAATACACTTAAGAGATAAGAGTAGGAGCACTGATAACTTCGAGGAGTGCAGAGATCCCTGTTAATTGTATTAGAGACCTCTTCTCACATAATAGAATCAATCAGAATTCCCATCTTCATAAGTACTTACGTCAATTACATGTCCGTTGAAGTTAGGTAACTGAAGCTGCCTTAAGAGGCTGCTACCTAGCTTTCAGAAAAATAGACGATAACAAAATAAAAACTAGGACCTCCTGCTACTGTGTTTTTATTATTACCATAAAAGATGAGAGTGCGAACAAAATTGATGAGCTGGATAACTAGGAAACATATTGTTTACAGAAATGAAAGCATCCTAAAGCATATAAATCAACCAAATTCAAAAGGAAAATCGACAGAAGCAGAGAGGCCTTGATAAGACTGATCATCAAACACTTGGAACACAAGATATGACTGAACAAATACAGTAAAAGACCATCTAATAAATTAAACTTTACAACATGACTCAACGTTCCAATCCAGTAAATGGAAAGTCCATAGCAGCGTTAGCAAATGTACCAGCTTACATATAAATATATACATACATCACGAACCTTCAATTACTCCAAAAACCAAATTAACCCCAAAACTTCTTATTACTCAAAGTTTCCCATATTAGCACGTGTATACGTCCATGCCATAAAGACACATACAGCTTTGGGAATATGTGGAGCAAGAAGAAAGATTAAAACCTTCACCACAGCTGAGCTTGACACTCCTGAAACGGGTCTGAGAACGCAAGAACTCAAGCAAAGTGGTTGAAGGGTCGATACTAGAGAGTTCGAATCTCTCTCCATTGACGGCAAAAACAAGAGCTTTGCTCTCTGTTATTCTCTGCTGTTCCATCAGAGTGGAATATTAGATTAGGAGAGAAGACAGAGAGAGAAAGAATTACGTTTTTTAAGTAAGCGAAGGAGTAAGGACAGCCCATGAGCTCACAGTCACAGTGGCCGCCACCTGTTTATCTTGATATTCATTATCAATTCCTCCTTAAAGTTGCTTTGTGCTATCGTCCAGTTTCAACTCTTTTATCTTATGCAACTGATTACGATGTGACGTTTAAACTGAAATTTTAAAAACCAGATCAATAGTTAAGCACGTAGTAAATTTGAAATGTAACTGTCGTCCACGAATTTAAAATTTAATTAAAATGATATTATTAAATAAAAAATTATTTAATTTATAAAATTTATTAATTAATAAAAATTAACTGATTAATTAATAGACTGATCACCTTTTAATGATAAAAGTTGTTAAAATAAATAGAATCGAAAAATTAAAAATTAAACGAAAAATGATTTATTTTAGCTTTTTGACCCCATATTGTAGGGTAGATCTCGAAAGATATGAAAGACCTCCCTCCAAACCGTACATACGACTTTCATCGAATACGGCTTTCTACAGAATTCTAATGATTCAATATTCTTATAATTAAATTAATCGATCTTGTTGAATTTTTTAATTATTGTATTTCACATTTAAATTAAAATATCTTATTAATTTATTTTTGTATCATTCTACATACCGATGAAATCATTATAAGACTGAAATAAAGATACGTTAAAAGAATTTTTATTTTGATATGATACTTCAAAATAAATGTCACAAATTATAGTGAATATTCTTGTATGACCATATATTATTTCTCATCTTTACAAATGGAATGTGGGCCTGTTTAGTTAAATTTGATTATGAATGAGAGAAGGGGAATTGAATATAGAGTTTCTTTGTAATTGTATGCATTTTCATCTCTTTTCTCATTTAATTTTTTCCAAAAAATGACCTGACTCTATACTTCATAATAAATAGAAATTTAGGAGCATTAAGAAGTGTGAATGATGATGACATATTTGAAATGAAAGAAAAAGACATACTTAATTATTACTGCCATTTAAATGACAAAAAATCTATGATGCCAATTGAGAGAACAAGTGATCATATTAGAGTCATACAATAGATGATAAAGTATTTTAATAAAAGAAGATGATATGGAACTATGGACTATACAAGATGACCTTGTTGAGCACGTTTTTAATAGAAATGTGATAAAAATAAAATTAATTTATTGAAAGTTTATTTATTTAATTAAAAAAAGATAGGGAAAATTTTTTAAAAATAAAAGAAAAGTTAGTAAAGCCCTGACTTGAAAATTAAAGTGAAGTTGATTTATAAATTAAAGAAGGTGTTAGGCAACTTCTTTAACTTAAGGTATTAGTGTAGCACCCCTACTCTCGCAAGACATGTACTCGACATCTTTAGTGATGTCTGAAAACTTGCCTTGCGAGGGTGGCATGCTAGCACAATCAATCAGTAAAATCTCATTACAAAATTTTTTTCTTTTTAAAATAATGCAAGAATATGCGAAAATCAATAATCAAATTGGGCTCATTCTTTTCTTTCACAACATCAAAATCACATTTATTATTATTATACTCAAGATCAATTTCATTTACAAACATTTCCACTTTGGAAAGTTATTACATACAGAAATATTCAAATACACATTATACAATAATTGCGGAAGACTCAATTTGATACAAAAATAAGAAAATACAAATGCAAACGCGAACGCGAACTAATCCCGACCTCTATATCTTACTTGAATGCAGAGGGTATACTTCCGTTTGCCTAACGGGTAGCTCTTCTGAGCCTAAAAAAATATTGCAAATTTTGGGTGAGTTTTTGCAAACTTAGTGAGTGACCATCCTCGATGACTCACTCAATCACACAACACAGAAAGTTCAACAATTCATCATATTGAGTCACATACATTGTACGTTCACTTAAGCATAAATCACATTCAAAAAGCATTCAAACTATTAAAATATACATATCGATTTTATATGCAATGCACATGAGACTCACTTTCAATTATTATTTTTGTGACCGAGTGCCTTTTTATCTAGCCCATATCACCTAGTGGATACTGAGCTGTATCAGATAATGTCCCATATCTCTTAGTGGATACTAGGTACATTCACAACTGAGCCTAAGGCTCTAATTATAGTCTGAGCTTTAAGCTCTTTTTCGGTAGCTACCCCGGTCACAATCAGTCACTTTCACATATCATCGAAACTTAGCCCAGCATTCAACATTTAAGTTAAGAATCACTTTTTCATTTATATGCACATTCACATTTTTCTTCAGAACTAGGTTCGGCTTTTAACAATCAAGTCATGTATCACATATTTCATTAAATTCACATACAAGGAGCACTTTAATGTTCTCACATTTATCAAACTCCTCGGACATTCAATGTCCGGAAATCAGAACAATCACATTCACATTGCAAAATCATTCAATATATAATACAAACTGAACAATCAATAAATAAGACTATCTAGGTCGACTCACAGTATGCTCCAGATTAGCATTAGCTTTCATGATCCAGAAACATCTAGATGCGGACGTTCTATCCTATGTATCAACATCATACAATACAATTTTACACACATTATTAATTGCACAATTACATAAACATTTAGTTTTACACATATATATATGTGTAAGGTATAATGCATGTTCAATGACAATCTTGGGTATATTATCAAAATTCACATCTTATGCTCATTGTTATTTCATAATTTATATATGGTTAATTGAACTTAGATTTACATTTCATTTATACATGATCATTCTAAGTTCACCATTCAATCTTTACCCTTTGTATGTATCTAGCTTATTCATAAGCTTATACCTCAAGAACACTTAGTTCTTCTAATGTCATAATCCAATTTCTTGTCATTTATTTTCTAACATTATATGCTCTCAAAATACTCAATTCTCATTCACATTTACTTAATACATATTACTCAACTCCTTTGGATCATAACTATAATCATATGCACATCTTCATTCTCATTACACTCATATCTTTGGTACTTTGATATCATCCATTTATTCGCTAAGTTATAACCCCAAGTATCACTTCAAACATATCACACATTAGTCACTTAATCAAGGCATCATTATAGGTTCATTCCAAGTCCTATTTAAGCCTTAATTAAGACCAATTGACCCGTGAATGTCTGTTAGTCGGACATCCATGTCCATTAAACAGGCCTTTACGGGCATCGTATAGAAACTTGAATTTTTGACCCACTAGACATCAAAATCTCTTCTTCGGGTCTTCATAAAAGTTGTAGATATAGAAGTCCTCTTTCTAAGCATACTTAAATGACCTTCATCTGAGTTCTACAGAAAATGTTATGCCTCTTGGCCCAAACCTATTCAATTGCATCCTCATTTTCCAAATTTCAATTCTTTACTTACTACATTCATTATCTTATGCTTGGTCTATCATCTCTAATTTAATTTCTCATCGTTTCCCCATTATTCTAAATCCAATTCAACTCAATATCATCCATAAACAAATTATAGTCCATGATTGATCATGAGCACTAATAATAGAACATACACATATATACACATTCATCATCAACTTCCTAGACATATTCAACTTCATTTTCACTTTCATTTCACTTCTAACTATTACCTTAATTCTTCCCATTTCAAGATACAACATTATTCCCTTTCTTTAGATTTAGACTCATTTTATTTGATCACAAAAACACTCAAAGAGATTCACATTAATTCATCAAGAAAATAGAACAAAAACCCATTATGTATCTAGTCTTTTTGCACCTTTTCCTACACCCAGTACTCAACTTCAGGTCAAAATTCAAAACTCTTAAAGACAGAATTTGAATTCGATGTCTTCATGCAAAATGTAGCCATATGTCTCTAATTTAATCCAAATAAAAAAAATCACCTCATTTGGATATCTACAGAACAAGTTATGGCTAAATTACCATTGCATAATCAATGGAAAATGTTACAACTAACATTTTTTCAGCACCCTTCGAACACCATTTACTCAATTTAATCCAACATTATATCATTTCATAATCTATTACCCAATAAAACACAAAAGCAAGACATGAATATATCCACATTTCTCCTCCACGTTTTAGCATGTTCCATTCTCATTTTATGAACATATTTCTCTTAGCTATCATCAAAACATGTTTCATTCATCAATTCAAGAAGAGTGATGCTTATACTTACTTGATTTGCCCAAAGCTTCTTCACTCACCATGAAACCCTAACTCCTCCAACATATACAATCATTAACTTTTTAAGGTGGAATAGGATGGGTCTTTAGTGACAAAATGGAGAAGACAACAAATCTTGGAGAAACAAAGGGAAAGAGCTGGACCAAAAATCAGTACGGTGAGGGTGAGAGTGAGTTTCGTAAGTGAAGAAGAGAAAGATGAAGAAAATGAAGAAGAAGATGGAGCAAAGAAGTGTGTTTCGTAAATGGACAAGTGAAAGACCATAATATGGATCATAATGTGGGTCTTTCACTTAGTGAATTTCGTGCTTTAAAATAAATGGTGTGGTAAGTGACACTTGTCATTTGCCACATGTTACTCTCTCAAGGTCTCTTCTTGGTCTTTTATTAACTAGTCCATTTGTCTCCAATTTCTATTCCAATTATCTCTCAATTTTCAATAACATAAGTCATTAAATCCTAATGTCATTTATAAAAATTTCCACTGCCATTTGACTCTTAGTTCTACTACTATTCATCAATTGTTCTGCCATTTGGCATTTTTCCTAGTCCAAAATTACCCTTAAATTCGAAAAAATTCTCAAATTTTCACCAATTTTTTTTTATACCCGGAAAATGTCAATGAATGCATATATAATCATTTTAGTGTGCAAAAAGCAATATTCACATGTGTGTATGCTAACATTATACATAAGCATGAAATGCATTTTTCTAATCTCTCACGGCTATTTTCTGAATTACAGAAATCTAGGATTCTAACCTTTAGTATGGAAATGGGACGTTACAGGTATGGGAAGTTAAAGTTGGTGAAGATTAATTTACTAGAGGTGGAAGCCATTTTTTCTAATGGTAAAAAAATAGGTAAGAGAGGTAAATGTGATGGCTTGGGCTTCAAAAGGAAAGTTAGAACATAAATGGGCTAGAAAAAAAGGGTAAAAGGTGTTGAAAAGTTGGGTAAAGTTTGGGTGAAGATGGGGTTAAAGAGAAGGTGGAAATCTATCACTAACCCATTACTTTTGAATAAACTTGTAAATTTATTGAAATTAAATGATAAATTTATTCGAAACCACTAAATTGAAATGAGAATAAGTAAGATCTTGAACTTATCAAGTATTGCTAGTGCATATACAGATGGTTAACATCTTTAAGGTAATAGGGAATAAGTTTATATGTTAAGAATATTAATAATGATTACAATTAAATCAAATTCGATCAAAATTCTTAATTAATTGTGATTTATTTGTCTTCACATTTTCTTTAGTCAAATATCTTCATTGATTTATTTAATTTTAATTATGTATATTATCTTGATTTGATTTATGTATAACTAATTTTTAGTTTAGAGGAAGACATTATTTATAAATAGAACCTTTCATTTTTGTATATTACAGGCTAATTGCGTAAATCAAATGTAACATTTATATTGTGTTAATGGAATAAACTTTTAAGGTCAAGGTGCATGAATTTCTTTTCTTACTCATTTGTTTTTTATTTGGTATTAGAGTAAGGTTATACATTATATTTATTTTTTTTTATTTTTAATATTTGCAATTTTTCAACTAAATACAATCATATTACTTTAAAATAATCATATCAATAACCATATAGATTTAAGTTGTCTATTGCATTATTATAATCATACATGATGAAATTGCTTGGCATGAAATTTCACTTGCATAACTCATCATACAAATGAAATTTTCTTGTCTTATTAATGACTCACCATGTAAACTAAAGTTTAAAGCTAGCTTAATATATATGTCACATCAATAATTCCCCATGTAAATTATCATCTCTTTTCTCAAACTTGACTCTGGATAGCTATTACTTGAATTAGAAAAAAAATAGTTTTTTGAAAGTTGAATAAATGAAATTAAAAAATATGGCATGACGAAGTTATAAATACAGTAGAATGCTAAAGAGCCCTTTACTCAGGAAAGGATGACCTAAGCAATGAAACATTCAACATATGAAGCTACAAACGAAAAATTCTACAAAAATGGATATAGATCACTTTTTTTAGCAAGAAAGCTTAAAGTTAAAGACACCGCAACTACCTTATTTTAGAGCCTAAATGATTAGTAAATTCCTTATCAAGAACTAACATTCTAAACTTAAACAACATCTTCTTCAATGTATCTCTAGTGTTGGTAGGTTCATTTCTAAAAACTCTCTTGTTTCTCTTATACTAGACACCATAAACTAGAACTCCAATGCAAGCTTAAACAGATAAGGAGAAACAGGAATGTAATCAAGTTTATAGAAGATGAAGTTGTCCAGAAGTATGAGAGTCAAAAAAGCATAAGAAGAATTACCTTTGAATGCTTCTCCAAATAATATGGAACTGAAAATAAAGTTAAGGAAATATCAGAAGAGGTGATAGCTGAACTCAAAAAGATATTAGATTAGGACAGTGAGGAGTTGGTAAGGAAGGCCACAAGAGAAGACATTAAAGAGGTTATTTTTCTCATTAAATCCTAATAAATCTCCTGGGCCAGATGGACACAATGGTAAGTTCTTTAAAAAAACCTGAGATATTTTGGGTGAGGAAGTAATTGGAGCAGTATAAGATTTCTTCCTCAAGAGGTCTCTTCTTAAGGAATGGAACAAAACATTTGTGTGTTTAATACCCAACCAAAGCAATGCTACAAAGTTAGAACACTTCAGGCCAATTGCTTACTGCAATATTCTTTATAAAACCATCACTAAGATACTAGCATACAGAATCAAAACGAGCATGGGGAAGATAATAAGTCTTGACTTGATCAATTGGAGTTTTTTGTTTATAATTTTTAAAGATGCAGGATATCTTGATTTGTTCAAAGGTTGGATTGAAGAATGAGTGTCCTCAACTTCTATAACTATTCTTGTTGGCCCCCAATATTTTTCTTGTTGAATTAAGCATGAGGTTTGATGGATTAATTTTTGGAGCTATTTATTTATGTCAACGTTAGTAGGATTATTATGACATAGGTTAATTTGATTAAAGGTTTAAAGTAGTAAGATGTTATAAGGGCAAATTGGGCATGACACTTAAGGGCATAAGACATAAGGCATTAGGAAAAGGGCAAAATTGACATTTGCACTCTCATTTAGGGTATTAAGAGAAGAAGAAAATGTGTCTTGCATTTGAGAAAAGAAAGAAACGTGGATGAAGGAGAAAAAGAAGAGAGAAAAGAAGGAATTTAGGTTTTTGGAGATCTTGAAGAATTTTGAAGCTAAACAAGTAAGTACAAGACTCAACCCTTCTTGTTTTGTTGAATGAAGCATGTTTAGTGATAGTTAGAAGTGAAAATGAGGAGGAATGGTATAGGAAAAATGTTTTAATCTTTTAGGGTTAATGATCAAAGATAGATTATGATGTGTTTGTGAATGATTTTGGGTTGGAATGGGCTTGGAAAACGACGTAGAAGAGGTGTTTTAGTGTTAAGATGAGTTATATTTGAAAGATGGGGAGTATATAGATGAAGAATGTTGAAAAATGTCTTCGGGATGGGTTTTTGGAAAAGTTCGCCGCGTCGAACTCCAACAATTTCTCCGCGGCAAAATCTAGTTTTCCTGCACAAATATGATTCAGTATCTTGGGCATAACGTTTGCTGTAGATGTCCAAATGAAGTGATTTTTGATTTGGTGTAAACTAGAGACATAAAGCTACAAGTGTTATGAAGAAATGAAGTTTTAATTCAGTCTATAAGGATCTAAATATTTGGATGGAATTTGAGTATCAAATATCGTTTCAGCTTAAGGATAGTCCCAAAAAATTTGAAGTATAACTTTCAGATTACTAAACCAAATTGAATGATTTTAGAGTCATTAGAAACTTAAGACAATGGGGAACATTTTTCTAGAAGAGAATATTATCATATTTTGTCATTTACTTGATCAGAGTGATCATGGAAAATTGACCAGAATGTTTGGACTTTTGGAAGAGTTTGAGTTTTTTGAATTTATCTTAGTGAATATGCAATATATAGGTCCTCATATTGTATTCCTATTGAATGGTAATTTTGTATTTGATAAAGGGAATCAAGGATGGCAAGAGGATCAAGTGGAGAGGCATCTTTTAAGCATGTATACAAGCAAGGAATTCAGGTGGGTTCCATGTTTATAATAGAAGTAATAAGCCTTACATATTTTCTATTAAATCAAAAGAATAAAATGACTTCAAATTGCTTCATAATTGTTGCATCTATCGCGTTTAAATGATTTGAGAAATCTTTATATGTTCGGTATATGAGTTTTGTTGATGAATTTCTAAATAAAGATGGAAATGCATTGACACATTTTGTGTGAATGAAAATAAGGAAAGAGCATGAAAAGTATGAAAGCATTTGATAAATTGATTTGAGCATGAAATGAATATGTGCTTTGTTTGGGCAAGAGAGGAACGTTTCATTAGTCACGTGTACGTCGACATATAGCCTTCTTCTGGCTGCCCGCTTGAGGCCACGAGATCCTGAGAAATCGGACTCGTTTTGTCCACGGTATAAACTTCAGTTTATCCGTTTTGTTCCATGGAACTCTCAAGCCATTTGTTTGTGCATTGGATCTTTGAATTGTCAAGTATGTTGCATAAATTGAGTGTTTTGTATTGATGGTTAAATGGATATGCGGTGTTGATGTGATGATATTTTAACTATGAGTTTTGAGTTCGAATTGTGAATTTGACTGAGAATTTGGGAATGAAGCATTTTATGAATTCA
Organism: Erythroxylum ulei; assembly: GCA_027564395.1. Classification (NCBI taxonomy): domain Eukaryota; kingdom Viridiplantae; phylum Streptophyta; class Magnoliopsida; order Malpighiales; family Erythroxylaceae; genus Erythroxylum; species Erythroxylum ulei. The sequence continues at coordinate 39,048,208 of JANITX010000003.1, read as the reverse complement.
ATATGATTTTTATATGACAAATGAACATTTCAATAGTTTTGCTTATTCTTCGTTATAAACTTGTTAACTACGAGCTTTAAGCTCACCCCCTTTCCTTCCCCACCTTTAGGTGTTGAGCAAGAGATGGAGTGAAAGAGAGTCAAGGCATCACTCCCAATTTGCTTATGTTATATTTTGAGTTAGTTTTGGAAAACACAAGGCTTTAGTCGCATTTAAGGATTTCTGGTTCATGTAACTTTTTCCTTTTGAGATTTTGGATTATTGTTGTAATTGTGGCTTGGAATGCCTTTAGAGCTTGTAAAACTCTATTCTTTGATGT
>JANITX010000003.1:39028004-39038204 GCA_027564395.1 Erythroxylum ulei | reverse complement strand
ATCATTTAATGATATTAAGATTGATTTAAATATGATTTATTGACATAATTAATTAATAATATGTTAAATTAAACAATCATAAAAATAATTATGATCATAACTATTCGTAAACTATGACCGAACTAATTAGTCTTTACTTTATATTGTCACAATAACCGAACTATAACTATGATCATAACTATTCGTAATTTAGTGACAATTTTTTTGTGACTAACTATTTTTGTCATCTCAAATACGATATTTTTTAGTTCCAAGACAATTGATTGACACTATTGTTTGGATTATCTGTGATGATTCATATTTTTGTCACTAATACAATTATAATTTTGGCAATTTAGTATCTTTCATAGTTAAATTGTCACTATTAATATATTAATAGTGTTAAATTTTATTTTATCACTAAGTTTTGTCACTAAAAGTATATGAATTTTGGCCCCAAAATAATTTTTGCGGGAATTAATTGTAATTGTGACAAAACATATGTTGGTAACTCATATTTTCTATTTATTGTAACAAAACATAGTTTGATCACTAATTTTTTTTCTTGTTGTGACGAAACGGTTTGTTGTCACACAATATTTTACTTGTTGAGACGAAAACTTTTGTCAATAAATATTCAATTAATTAGTGTCTACTTAATATTGTCACAACCACCAAACTATAACTATGATCACAATCATTTGTAATTTAGTGACATTTTTTTGTGCCTAAGTAGTATTTCGTCACAGATTCGAGGTTTGTTGTGACAAAAAAATTGATTGATACTATTGTTTAATTAACTGTGATGATTTATTTTTGTGCCACTAATGCAATGAGAATTATGACAATTTAGTTCCTTCATAATTGAATTGTCACTATTAGTATATTAATATTGTCAAAATTTCTTTTATCACTAAGCTTTGTTATTAAAAGCCTATATACTTTATATGACAAAAAATTTTGTTAATAAAAATTCAATTAGTTAGTGTTTACTTAATATTGTCACAACAACCGAATTATCACAACGCTCACTATTATTTGTAATTTTAGTGACAATTTTTTGTTGTTACTTGATCAACTTTTTGTTACAAAAGTTATTGTCAATATAAACATAACAAATTATTGATAAATATTTTTTGTTATAATAAAATATTAAAATTAACTACTACAAAGATAAATTTTGTCATTATTGTAAAAATTTTAGAGACCAGAAACTACTTGCCTTGATTTTTTCTTTCATATGATTATTTGCAAACAAATTTAAATATTTTGTTATAAAATATTCAAACTACATATATTGGTAATCCAAAAGTAATATTTTACATATCATAGATACTTGGTATACATAACTTTGAAATTTCATTAAAATATTGTTGCAGCATTTGGATCAAATCTATCTAAAGATATTGTATTAGTATCATCCTCTAAAGTAGATTCATGAAGTGTAAAGCCAAAATTTTCATTTTTTTTGGCATGACTGATCTCCTATATCATCCTCAAGAAGATCATACACATCACGAAACTTTGTCTTGACAACAACTGCCAATTGAGCTCCTTAATATCTCCTGCATTGTAAACTTGTTCAGCTTGAGAAGCTAAAACATATGTTCATCAGTTTTTAACTCGTGTGTGACATTTACCATAGGAAACCCAAACTTGTCAACCTTATATCCATCTTTATGATAAACATCTCACCAATCAACCTTAAATAAAATGATTGGCTAAGTTATAAAAAAAATTGGAAAGTCTATAACTATCCATTTCGATAAAATGTAGCCAAATTTAGAATTAGGATAATTATAACATTATTGCAGCTAAAAATTTGTGTATTGACTATTATTTTTAGTTATGTCGATTATATCAAGTTATTGTTAATTGATGAAGTGCTCTACGAAAGTGCTTAGAAAGTGTTTGACAAAATTATTAACTGAAATGCACCTAAATTATTTGTTTCATCTTTACTGAAAACTAAGTTATATGAAATAAGTTGCAAAAAGGGAATTAATTACTCTCTAATAGCCTCATAATATCCCTTTAACACTAATATTCAATTACATTGTTTTTTTAGAATTTAAAAATTCATAATAAATAAGAAAATTACACAAAAGAAGTTCTCCATCTTCTCAACCACTTGGGTCTTTGACTAAGCCTAGGCAAACAAACGACGACGTATACATGTAAAAACACAAAGCATTACATTTTGGGTATAACAACTTTCTCCTTTCTCAACACTTCTACCTCTTACTTGATTAGGTTAGAAACTTTCGCTCTCTCTACCGACGATTCAAACAAATGCTCCATGGATCATCAGTCCTTGGGTTCATCACTCAGAAAACAACTCAGGTAGCTAAATCATGTTATGTATCTATCGCAGACTACTTGATTAGGGCTTGATTTTGTCCTTCAACTTTCCAGATCTTGCGATGTCACGATGTTGAAGGAAGGGGATCTCTCTAGGTAGCCGCCCCTCTCCTCGCACGTTCTTTTTCAATTTTTGGGTAATGCTCTCTTCTTCTGCCTCTGTCTTTCCATTTCGTTTTCTTTTTTTGCTTCCTGATCTTTTTTCTTTATCTTCTTGGGGTTATCTCTAGTCTTTGCTAGTTCTGTTATATGGTCTCAATTGAGTATGCGTTATTTTTTGACCTGTGCGTCCTTAGGGTTTTAGGGGGTTTATATGTTTGGATTCTGATTCTCGACGTGGGTGCAGAGGTATCTTTCAATAGTGGGGCTTCTTTCCTCATTTCGTTTTGTTTTTTTTTTTCTGTGGGAATATAAGGTTGCTCTCAAAAGATCCTTTGGGTCATTTTCAGCCAAGTGAAAATTTGTTTCTTGTTCGTTGTATCCATAAGAAAACATATCTTCCTGTTTTGCTCAAGCATATCACTTTCAGCGGTTTTAATTTGAAGCTGTTGTTCTTCAGTTGTTAATTTGCAAGTCTAATCTTGCTTATGGGCAGTAAAAATTAGTGTCAAATTCTAATTTTAGAATATCAGGAATTGACAAGTGAGTTGTTGCATCTAGCAAGTGATGCATGCTGCCACTCTGATTCTGTTTCAATGATTAATAAGAATTCTCTAACTGGATAGGACCTTAATTTCTTTTTTTTAATGGTGGTTGATCAACCTACCAACTAGACCCTTGGATTTTTTCACAATTGTATTGTAATCTGGAGCAGAAAACCAACTGTTTGTTTATTATTGAATTAAAGTTTTTATGAAATGGTTTGAAGAGCCAGGGGCACTTAGTCTTCATTTTGCTTTTCCTAAAACATATTCATACATAGGTCGTGCGTAAGATTAGGATCTACCTACTTGTATATGAATTGACCGATACAATTTTTTGTATGGGTTGTAATGTCTCCTCTTTGTTCATCAGGTTCTTAACATCTATATAATGGCTTTCTTTTTGTGTTTGACGTAAAGAGTGTGCATTTTACATCTCCATCATGTTCAATTGACATACAGTTTTTTTCTTTCTGCATCTCGCAAGAGTAAGAAGCCTTATCTTGGTTTATTATGATTCCTGTTTTTAAGTTAGAGCCTAAAATCAGCTTGCTTCTTCTCATTATGCTTTGTAAAGTCATTGTATCCTTCTTTCTAGAAATGGATGCTATGTGTGCATTTTCCTATTAACTTGAGTAAGGTGTAACCTTGTCGGCTTCAGATATTTGATGCCCTATACTTGGGACGTAACGAAAAAGAGCCATAACTTGTTAGTTCGCTAGGACTATTATGATTCCGCACTAAGCAGTGTGAATTCACTGACAAAAGGCCCACTGCACCTGTGAAACTTATGTGTGATTATGAATTTGCAAAACTGATTGCTAACTCATTCTTACATGATCTTGTAAGAATTGTAATAGGGTAATCCCCTCAAATCTCCATTGTTTTTGTACTCTTTTTAATATTTATTATCAATACCATTTCTCAGTCTCCTTGTTTGTTCTCTCCCACTACTACAACAAGCACTAGTTCTTCTTCTTCTAATAATGGGGATGGTTGTTGGACCAAACCCTCCATCGATCGTCTTGTCATTATTATTCTCGATGCTCTCAGGTAAGTTAAGTTTGTTAGTCAAGCGTAAGTTGGACTATCTCGTGATTAAAATTGAGTTTTTGGGTTGTTTTCAGGTTTGATTTTGTTGCTCCTAGCACATTGTTTCAAGGTACATATCCCTACCTATCCCATTTTATATTGATTATGAAAGATTTGATTTCGAATATAAAGAATTGATTTTTGACATGAATTAACACATATGGGTTACTGATTTTTTTTGGTTCATAGAAAAGAAACTGTGGATGGATAGACTAACTGTGATGCAGAACTTGGCATCTACAAATGGGTCTTCAGCCAGAATTTTCAAAGTTATTATAGACCCCCCTACAACTAGTCTTCAAGGTCTGAAGGTCTTCACTAGTGTTTTAACTTTTCCAGTTTTTATTCTTTAATTACTCATTGATTCCTGACAAAAACTTTTCATGTTTTTTGGTACCCCTTTGATTGTGTTTATATGCTGTTTTAAATATATCAGGGCTTGACTACTGATTGACTGTCGACATTTATAGATGTTGGTAATAGTTTTGGTGCTCCTGCTATTATTAAAGACAACTTCATACAAGAGGTCTCTTTTCATTATTGTTAATTATGTTGTTGCTATTCCCATCTCTCCTATTTCCCAGATATTATCGCTTTCACTCCAAATTTTATTTTGATTTCTTTATTATTGATTCAATTACTGTCAAATAGTGAAAATTCTTACTCCAATATCATTTTCACAAGATTTTGCCTGTTGTAGATGGTTCTTAATGGGAAACGTGTAGTGATGATGAGTGGTGATACATGGATTCAGTTGTTTCTTCAACATTTTAACAAATCTTATCCCTCTTGATCTTTTAATGTTAAAGTATTGCATTATGGCTTCTGTATTATTTTTCTCGCTGTCAATTCCTCACATTTCAGAGTATACTAAAAACTTATTGTTTCAGGTTGATGATTGGTACATCGAACACCTTTTGCCTTCCCTTTTTCAAGAAGATTAAGATGTTCTTATTGATACCTACTCAACCTCTTCAGTTACTGGGTTTTTTAGTGAAGATTTGTTACACATATCAGATGTATATGATAAGGCATTAGTGATAAATTGTAACATATATATTTTATTTAGTGACAACATTATTGTAACATATAACATTCTTACTTGTGACGAAATTTGTTAGATAATATAGCCAATGATGTAAATTTCTTTTACAGCTAATGTAATTCTATTGATGAATTGATAGTTTTATTTGTGATAATAATAAATACATTAGTGATAATACTTTTTTAAGAAACAATTTTCATTTGTGACAAACTAATGACACTTTTTTATTAAAATATTAGTGGCCAAGAGATTAAAAAATTATTAGTGACAAATATTGTCATTATTTATAATTATTTTAGTGGTGGTAACATTGTAACAATAAAATGAAGTATTGTTATGATTTTATTTGTCACTATTTTATATTATTTGTGTCAAAAAACTTGTCATAAATATGTAAAGTTATTGTGATCATATGGTGTTGTCACACATTCCATAGGTTTTAGTGTAAGCAATTTTGTCACAATATAATGAAGTGTTGTTACAACTTTATTCGTCATTACTTTATATTATTTGTGTCAACAAACTTGTCATAAATAAGTACAGTTGTTGTAACCATATAGTGTTATTACATATTTAACAGGTTTTAGTGTCGGCAATTTTGTCACAGTAAGATGGGGAACTATGACGACTTAATTCGTCACTATTTTATATTATTTGTGACAATAAACTTGTCACAAATATGTAAAGTTATTGTGACCATATAGTTTTGTCACAAATTTCACAAATTTTAGTGTCAGTATTTATGTCACAAAAGTGTTGAACAATTGTGACCATATATTAAATTAGTTACTATTGTATCAGTAACGGAGGTATTTATGACGGTATGTGACGAATTCAAAAATTGGACACTATTAATAATAGTGACTAATATTACTGCTTTTAGTGACAACTTTTACTTTCACTGAAAATACAATTTCTTGTAGTGACTAAATGAATTCTATTGTAATTTATGTGAATAACTCGATCTTTATATATGAATAACTCGATCTCAACCAATCAAATGCATTAACAATTTAAAATTTTATTAAGTAAAGAAAATTAAGGAGAACTATACACAAAATTGTTCGACCAAAACGCTTGACCAACATCCCCTTCATATGCTCCTTTTGAGAATTTTTCATTATCATCTTTATTTAATTGGTGAAGAGCAATCTTTATATAAGTGTCTTATTTCTAGGTGAAAAGAAATTCTTACAAGCTTTTTCCTTTAATATTAAGTTAAGAGAAAACCAGTAATCAATTCCTAACGATTTAACCATAATTTCCACATCACTAAATAATTTAAAGCTCAAACTAACCTTTATTTTTCTTAAAATAATGATTTAGGACTCATTAATCCTCGAGAACTAAACGAGGACTTTTTATACCTAATGAAATGAAGAATAGCCATTAAACTAAAAATTAGTTATTACAATGATAACCTTCTAACAATTTAATAGACCTATCTATCCAGTCATTAACTTATAGTCAACCGAATGTACACCATTGCTTCGTGAATAACTTTTCCAATTAGTTCATAAGTATTTGATTAACCTATTTCTTGTATTAGGTCAACCTAACTTTTTCTCTAAGAATTGTTTGCAAATCTAATTACTCATTTGGTTGGCCTCTCTCTATTTTGGGTCAACCTAATGCACTAAACTTATTAGTTTTAAGAGTTTTAAAAAATATAATGCATTAAACCTTAAAAATAAATGGTCATGCAACTTTGAACTCTTGGAGATAATGACATATGCAAAAAAGAGTTTTGCATTGATATGTTACATTTGAATAGCTTAATTCTTCCTTAATCTTTTCAATCTTAACTGAATCTTGACTTAATTTGCCTTCAAGCTTAAATGATTTCTCTCGAATACTCAATTTGACTTGTTTCTTGATGCTTAATTTGGCTAAACTGAATTTCTCATGTCACTTTGTCTCCTATTTGATTTGTTATCATATATTGATTTCTTATGTCATTAAAAATAAAATGACTAATAGTCATATGTTTTATATCATTTAAATTATACATTAGGACATTCTTTAATTTAAAATTTTCTTATATCTCTACTGTGACACTTTTAAGTCGATCTCTCTTATGTTACTCACGTAACACTTTTAAGTCTATTATACATCACTCCTGTGACGCTTTTAGTGATCGAGTTTCTCTTGATTATTCTGTATAAAAAATCAAATTCTTGTTACCCTATAAATAATTAAACATTCAATTTCGATGAATGTACCTTCTTTAATAAACAGGTTTGAATCTAGCACTCTATTTCGCTAAATTTACCAAGGTTTAATGAATACACCGACAATTTAAATCAATCATAGGTTTTAGATATGTAGGTTACATTGTTCTTCATATTACAACTAATAAGTATTATGTAATAAGAACAAAATAATCTGGTATACAAAGACCAAATGAAAGCATGAAGGGGTATGGAGTAAGCCCAGCAGCGACCAGTTAATGGTCACACACCAGCTTAATAGCTTTTCCTTTCCTAGAATTAAGCCAACCTACTGATCTTCTTTTGGGAAGAACCTCATGATCTGTCGGAGATGAATACTAGGGTTCTATATATCATCCCTTACTTGGTTAAATCTATTTGGCCTTATATGACCTTGTCAGCACCTTTTAGGTGCGTGTCTCCTTTAATTCATTATATTTTCACCTTTTAAAAAATAAAAAACATGTCCTAGTTATAGGTACTAAAGATAGAAGCATTCAGGGAAAATAGAAAAAGTTTCTAAAGCACGCGAGACTAATTTTCCGATGTTTCCTTCCATACTACACTTGCATTGAAACTATTAGTTAGGACAAATCTTGATGACAGCCGATAATCCAAAATTTCCCACTTTGCACATACCACTGTGAACTTTTTGACAATGACAGAAGTAGAAAATTACATAAAAAGAAAGTCAAAGGAGAAAAGCTTGAAAATGGCAGACAAAGAAGAGTCATCTGATCATGTTCATCCATCTACGGTTGGGCATTTGGAGTGCAAAGTTAGATAATTAGGCAAGTGGTTTACGTCTTATGCCTGCAGGCTTCGTTTCTTCTTCAGCAATTAACGAGTATTGTTTAATAAGCATATGGTGCATGAATACGAACTGTATTCTTATTCTTTACGCATCACACACATGAAACTATATCTTCTTTATACTTCTGATTAACAAATATATAACTAACTAATAAATTACGAGTTATGTAACTAAAAAGCAAATTAAAACGCTTGGCAAGCAAACGCGTTCCAATTGGGAACTTTTTTTCGCCCCCTTCTTTTCCCTTAGAGAGGAGAAAAGATATGTTGCTGCGTAGAAAGTACCATACCCATTGATGTTGGAATCACATACCTCACTTTATGTGCACATGTTGTGACTTGCCCCCACCAGCCACCACCAAACCCCAACTAACAGCTCTTGGCCGGATTTCTGTTTTGTTTTTATCTTCTTCCTTCTCCTTAATTTTCTCACAATTTTAATCCTAGATTCGGTAACCTACTACCCAAACATGGCACATGTTCTTTCTCCTGATCTCTCTCTCTCCAATAAGTGAGGTAGCCAGTTCTTGAACTCAACGTCAGGTGGAATACGTAATTGTAGCTGATAATTAAGGTTTCACATATATATATATATATAAGTATGCATAAAATGTAGGATTATATTATATAAGGGCTCTCTTTGTTCACTAAGGCATTTAAATATGCATATCAATACACTAGTTTATATGTAAAAACTATACATTTACAGCTTCAGATTGTATAATATGTTATTGCAGATGAATTATGAGCCTAATTTTAATTGAGAAGAAGTAAGAGAAAATAGTTTCTCTTGATATTGCATGAATACCCTCATCGGGACTAGCATATAAATTCTTTTCTACCATATTTAACTAATTGGGAATATTGTCATAAACTACTGTAGATATAAATTATTAATAAAACTAGTTTTAATATAAGGATGCAAGTAAATTGGTTGCTTGGTGCCAACAATCAAATGTATTACGTACTTATCAAGTTTATAATATCTGTAGTCAAAAGACAGATAGTACTCTCTGATAAGTTTTTTTTTTTTTGGTTCAGAATGCTTTGTTTTTGGTACATTTGAAATAAAAAAATGTTTGCATCTCACATACCATCCGAATACACCGAGGTTTGAACGTTCACTTAGTAAGTCTTACAAATCATTAAATGACATGTAATTTGTGATGAAATTAAGTTTCTCGTTCTCATTAGGTTCAAGGTATATATTTGTAGCAAGCTTACACACAAGTAATATCGATCTACAAATCAAGTAAAGCTAGCATATAAATCTTATATTTACAAAGGCTTTGTAAACAGACAAATTAGGAATTACCATTGATCTTTGTGTTAAAAGAATCTTTTTTTCTCTTATATTCTGATTCAAAGAAATATATGAAACCTCCAAGAACGAGGGAGGATGACATAAAAATGCTTCAGATGAAGAATTCCAGAACATTCAAAAGCTTAAAAACAGGAACATCAGACTTCTAACAAAGAATTTCCCACTATATATGTAAGTGAAATCTTCTTAATTAGGGGTACCAACATCACACTCTTAGCTAGTTTGAAAAAACAAATGGTCTTTGTAATTAGCTAACGTTTTTGTTTTTGCTGAAGACGTATGAGATATTCCCTCGTAACTTAGCTATTGCTGTGATCAATATTATACTGTACACTTCAAAAAAAATACATGGATTCTTTTACAAAATCATAATATTTCAGGGAAAGTGCTTTAAGAATATTTTGAAAACCGATATTGGACTCTAAAACTTGTTTCAACGTCTAAATGTAAAAAGAAATTGAAGAAAGATTAAAGTTGTATTTGTATTATATATCATGAAATACAGCACTTCTAATTCCTAGGAAAATTCTCCTATCATACAACTTCAATAAAAAGACACTATTGAAAATCAAATTTGAAAAGATGCAGAAGGTTGAAGATTGTAGATGAAGAACAATCAGAGAGTAGTATTACGGGAAAGGAAAGTTGAAGTAAGAAAATAATACAGAGGGTATAAATAACCCCAGAAGGCATACAAGCCTTACACGTGTACGGCAGAGATAAAAAAACGAAAAT
>JANITX010000003.1:39008640-39022443 GCA_027564395.1 Erythroxylum ulei | reverse complement strand
TTTCAAAAATAAATTATTTTTATTAATACTTTTTTAATAAATATTATATAAAATATTAAAGTAAATTTAAATAAAAATAATTTATTAGTAATAAAATAAAAATAATTTATTTTAAGTTTTATTTAATTTATAATTATTATTAGTAATAAAAATATTTATTATTATTTTAAGAACTTTGAAAAAAGGGGAGAAGGAGAGGTAAGAGGGAGGGAGGGAGATTTTGAAAATTTTGCAAAAAAGTCCCCCAATTTTTTAAAACCGGTATAGCCGAAACAGGCCATACTGATCGATATTTAAACCCGGTATCAAAATTCAATATACTGTATCGGTTTTGGTCCAGTATCGACCAATACGATCCAATATTTATAACTATGGTTTTGCTACCTAAATTTGCATAAAACACTAAGTTTTTTCTTAAATCAAGCCATTGGAGATAATTTGTTCTTTCCATAGATTATATCCAATTGAATTTAAACAAATTTTTTTTTTCAAATTTCATTAAAATGCAATTCAATATGAATAATAAAATGGACAAAACAACAAATAAAGTAATAAATAGGATCCGAATTTGTCTACAAACTAATTTCCTAAGACTTCGTCAATTAGTAGGACTGAATTTGTCTACAAACTAAGTCCCAAGACTCTGTCAATGCATATTTTGCTTTTATTTGTTTATTTGGAATGAAATTTATGACTCAATCCAAATACACATTAGCTAGATAACTATCATATACAATTAAGAAAATGTTTAAACACTTTTTTATTTTCAACACCATGGTCACATTACAATTAAGAAGATTAGAACAAGATTCATGCGCAAATTAAAATAAAATTTGTGATATACTAAAGGTGTTTATGAGTTGGCAATTGGTGAGACAATTTAAGTTCTTTTGCAATCATGATGTCATGGCTTGTTAGTGATTGGACATTAATTTATATGTGTCTATGATTCATAAATTATAATGTGTTTATGGTTAATTTATGATATGGTCATTAGAAGGATGTGACTACCGATTGTTATATTTAATGTGCCAACATTATGTACTTGTGTGGATGTGGTTATATACATGGATTACAATTTATATTGGTTGTTATTAATTATATATGGGTTATATATTCAGAGTTTGGATGTGAGTGTTAGTGGTTCATATTCTTATTGAAGTCAATATCTAAGAATGTAATGTTTTTTTTATTGAGCTGTACTACGTAACACCCCTTATACAAAACTTACAACCAACTACACACATGCACCCAAACTCTTGTACATACATTTATGACATACAATTCTATTCATTTATCGGGATTGTCATCACTCATTTGTCTATTCAATGTTGTACATATACATATTACAAAATTTATATCCCTTAACATTATCATTTAGGAGTAGTATTACATCATTACATTTATATGGTAATCTAAAAGAGACATTATACACAACTTAAATTCTTAATTACAAATTGTTAAGAAACTACAATTTTCTTCATTACATATATAGTTATTCTTTAATCAAAAAACACATCCAAATATACTTTTATTTCTAACAGTTGGCCTTGGTCCCTGCAAATGATCCCTGTGCCTTACTTTTATTACTTGGACCTTCACGGATTAACACTCGTGCTATGTTTGAAAGCTTAGCGGGGAAACACTTAGTTTGAATGACCCTTACAACAATCATCCACCAAGCACATTGATAGCGTTTCAATGAGATTGGAGTGATTGGAGTGGCTAAGAGGTCGCCGGAGTAGTTTGGTAGAATTTGGCTAAGTGATGGTGGTGGAGGTGTTTAGTGAATAGGTTATATTCTGGGCAATTTTGTGGAGAAATAAAGACGAACTGGGTTGAATGATAAAAAGCGGAATTCAAGGGCTTTGAGTCAGCTTTCCAATGGTTCAAGTTTGACTCAATTTGGGCGTGTGGTTTGGAAGATATGAGTGATTTAGGATGGGTTGGTCAGATTAGGTGGAAGAATGAAATGTGTGTAGAAATTGAGTGTTTTTGGAGAATAATCAAACCCAAACTATAGCAATTGGTTTGCTATGAACCCAAACGAAATTAACGAGTGAAATAAAGCAACAAAACAGAAATTTGAGTTGCAAAAACTTGAAAGGAAATTCCCACTCTTTTATTAATTCCTAAATCTTACATATGGAAAGAAACTTGACTTAAATAAGCAAACAAAAGCTAGAAGAATGTGGATGACCACATGCAGTCCAACCACACATTCTTTATGACTTTAAATAACTTTAAAACATACTTAATACGACTCATAACATCTGTCATTAACTTGTCATTAAAAGAAAAAAACAACTAATTAAAAATGACACTAAATGAGCATTAAGTAGCTCTTATTCAATGCAAATTTAATGATAAATAAGAGAGTTGAAACCTGGCCAATAAGTCACTCTATTGGGCACCAAGTTGACTTCTCTTGGCCAGCCTTGGACTGTTTAATGGGCTGGGAATGAGCTTCAATTAAATCAGATTTGGATCAAGGCTTTATAGTCCCCAAATGGTTTCCATAAGGCCTGAAACTTCATAAAACAACTCAGCCCAATTTCTTCTTTGATTTCTTGATCAGTGGCTTCCTTTTCTACTCCAAGGACCATTGCTTCAATATCTTCGATGACTAACATGGATGGTCCTCCTTCACACATACACATTCATAAATATCTTAATCTCATGTAAACAATGATGGCATAATTAAACAAAGTACATAATGCAAATATGCTTGAACTATACGTCATAAATTCTCATTTATAAGCTAAATATTGATTTCTAAAGCTCATCAATACAAATTATTCATGTTATCATGTTGTATCTCTTATTTATAACTGTTTAATTTCCCTTCTATGTTAGGCCTGCACATTCCTATGGGTGTGGATAACGAGATCTGTAAATATCCAAAGATATCAAATTATGGATACCTGAAGGCGTCGAACTATAAATACTCGAAGGTATCTAACTATTGATACCTGAATGTATCGAATTGTGGATACCTGAAGGTATCGAATTGTAGAGACACTATTGTCTCGAAATGAAGACATCAATGGTGTCAAACTGTACCAGTTGCACTGTAACCCTATAAGCATGCCTATTTATGCATCACCAAGACAATGAAGTAGGCACTGTAACATTTTTGTAATCATTTGCCAATTTCATAATTAATATATTGACAAATTACATGATATTCATTTGAAAACATAAAATCTATCTTTAAGTTCATTTATGCAAGTCATAACTTATTACCATTAGGATAGTATTCAAATCACAAGTACTCATATGATTTTTTTATATGTTTTGTTCAATTATGTTTCTTAAGGTACATTCATATAATTCCAGTATATAAGTTCCTATACCTCATTTAAATGTAAAACATGTTAAATTGTACTTAATTATCTTTACAAAATTAGTATGTGAACTTGTATAGTCATACCACACACATATAAGCAATAAATATGCATACAAATCATCTATATACATGTACATTTTCTTTAGCATGCATTATAATCAATCTTAAATTTTAATGTTTAATCACCCATTCACTTATGGTATGTCATATTTCATTTATTTCTAGGTTTTTTGCAAATTTATATAAACATTAGAAAAGGTTCCAATATGATTCAAAAAAAATGAAAGCAAAAACCTCAAAATAGTGCTATTTGGGATAAGCCCACGGTGAGTTTAAAAATAGGCAAACAAATTAGTCCAGAAATAAATTACACGACGATCTCCATTTGTTCTGTAATTTTCACATAGCAAACATTTAATTTAGGCTTTGAGATCATCTAAACATTTGTCTCCCTATATCTCAAGTTTCCATATAACTAAAAATTAGACTATTTGGACTTCTAAACCATGAGATATCCACCAAACATCACAAGCTGCTCCAATATAAAGATCAAGTCACCATTTTTTATCTTAATTTTCAATGTCATAAATCCATAATTAAGTATGAGTTTCTTCTAGAGAGTTTTATTTCTATGTCTTAAGTTTCATCTCCAATTAGAATTACCCAATTTGGAGGCCTATAGGCCTAGTTATGACCAAAACAATGGGGTTGGTTCAAGTGCACCGATAACCTAAGACATAATTTCACTAAACGTTACTTTCTCTTGTCATATTCAACCAATTCCATGCAAAGTAACACAAAAAAATCATTCCAGCAACCATTCCATGTCCAAACCACTCTTTGTACATATTCAAATATGCACACATACAAAATTTAACTAAGTGTAGTCTCAAACCTTGAAAGTTGTCAATTAGCTCTTCTTCTAATACTCTTCCTTCCCTTCCCCTTTAGCTTTGCTTGATTCACTAACTAGTAACACCACAAATACATATCTTAATTCCAATTCCAACCTTATAATTCCAACTCTTCATGAGCAAAGCAAGAAAAGATAAATATCAGAAGAAAACCACTAACTTTTACCTTGATTTTTACCTAGAATTAGCTTGATTCCTTACGTAAAATGATGTGATTAAGGAGATGAAATGGAGAGGAGATGAGAAGAGAAAATTTTGGAGTTAAAACCCTGCATACATGTCCCTCTCCCCTCTCTTCTACTCCCCTTTTCATGAAGTTTCTAGTCTTAACACATTTTTCAATCTTATTGGACCATATGTTGATTTTTTTGACAAAATTGCACATTTGGTCCTTCTTTCTTTAATTCCTACACTGCTGGCATATAAAATCATCAATTGATTTCATTCTAGCCCATCTTTCACATATAATTATTCATGTCCATGCCTTAATGAAGAAATTACCAATTTACCTAAGTCTTTTAAATTAATTATCGTTATGTCTCTTACTATGCTTAGATACACTTAATTCTTTTTGTTCACTTCTTAATACATCCTAGACATACTATAATGCTTCTAAGGTATCTATTGGGACCTTACATTTCTTTCCCCCTTAAAAAGAATTTCATCATCGAAATTCATACCTATATTGAATAGCTACAGGTACTGAGTTCTCATTATTGATTCAGGTTCCTAAGTTGCCTCTTCAACATCATGATGTTACCAAAGCACCTTTATAAGAGAAATTTGCTTATTTCTTAACTGCCTCATTTCTCTAGCTAAGATTTCCTTCGGCTCTTCATCATATGAGAAGTCTGGTTGGACCTTTATTTCTTCTTAAGCAATTTGACAACTTACTGGGTTATTTACCTTTCACTCCCTAAGGGCATACTAAAGGAGATAGACAAAAAATTAAGGGAGTTCCTATGGGATGAAATTCACCGTAATGCCAATGGAGAAAAGGCCTTTAACTCAAAAGCATGCAGAACCTTTCTTTAAAAGGAACTAACCAAACATTCTAAAGTGGAGAGACCTAGCCTGGGATAATGATCCCAATCCCTCACATGTAATCTTCCTTTGGCTAGGAATAGTTGGAAGACTATCAAGAAAGGATAAAATCAAGTTTACAATCCCCTCAAAACATTGTGAACTTTGCAAAAACCACCTTGAATCAATTGACCATATAATGGTCAAGTGTAGAATATATTCAGAGCATTTGGAGAAGGATACAAGAAATTCTCAACACCAAAAAGATAGATCACACGTAAAGTTGTAAAAATCAGTTGGCTGCAATGGTTTACATCATCTGGCAAGAGAGGAATAATAGACTCTTCAAGAAGGAAGGAAGAAGAAAGGAACAGATTTATCAGAACATCATTCTCCAATGCAAACTTAACCTAATAGCTAAAGGAACAGGAGCTAAACTCTCCACAAACGTGAAGAAAAGATGGTTACTAGAGTAAAACCATAGCTCCAGCTTGTAATTTTTATATTTCATTCCTATCGTACTCTTGGCCTTGAAAAGGTTGTACATATCTCTTAATTAATAAATTACATTAACTTTTCGCAAATCCGTTGATAGTTTATTAGAACTCTATGCCTCTTACGTACATCTAAATTTCACAAGTTATGCATTGGTAACTGAATCTATGTACATCCTTTTCATTAATAAGGGTAAACTTATCCATCTATTTACATTAAAAGATTCTCTTCTTCAGTTATTTGACTTGGGTGGCAAATATTCTGAGAAGCCGACAAAAGGAGTATTACAATCTAACCCATAACCAACTCGGTTCTTTTATGTAGGACGAATGAACAACCTGCAAGTTTTTAAACTCAGAAAATGTTTGGTATAAACGGTGAAAGAAAAAGAACTATAACAAATACTCGGAAATTTTAGTTTTGGCAAAGAACATTATTTCAAGCAGAATCATTAAAACCATTGACATTGGCAGAACCTATGCGCTAACACAACATTCCTTCTAAGGAATCGAACAGGCACATACCAATGGCAAACAATCTATATACAACAAAAGTCAAAAGAGGTCTTCACGACAAATCAAACAACTCAGACCAGAACATGATGGAATTTCAAAGTCTGAGTTCCAGAGAAGTAGATCACCCAGACCAACTGTTAATTGCATAGGGAGGACACCAACGGGTGATCTACCAGGTAGACCTGTCACATGGAGCCAATCCTCTTGAATTACAGCTCAGCTCAGGGAAGGATCAACAAAGAGTATACGAAAGATGCTATAAAATCAACACTTGCTCTTCTTAACACAGTGAAGTACTCTAGGAAGGTGAAATGTTTCACCTTGGTCCCCATTCAAGGACCTTCTCTCCAAGCAGCAAACTGTAAGCTGCCTGAGCAACCTCTCAAGACAAGATCTGAAGCAGCCTTGTGAATCCTTCAAATTAGGATTTGTTGACAATATCATAGCATTTACAATGTCAGCAACCAGCTCACGCTGTGATTCATCAAGAAGATATCCAACTGAGGACTCTTGTGGGTGTTCATATGCCAGCAAAGCAACACAGTCCTGCAGTAGCATGAAAATTCCAGTAAGTTTCAACTTAATTCCATCTGGAGAAATTTTTATCTTCAAAATGGAACCTCTTTGTCCAGACCTAACGGGGATCTACCTAATGTTATGATCCCAACAGACAAAATTACATGAAAAATGGAAAGAAAATCTTCTTGCATTTGGTTAAGCATTCTGACTGGACATAATATTGGCTATTGAAAATCTTAGTATCATTAGACTTCCTTCTTGTATGGACAGGCTTAAAGGTGATTACAACAACAGTATACTTAGTCCTCATGAACACAACAGTAGACTTAAAGTTGCCTGCTCCGTATATTGCCAATGTAGGCTATTCTTACCTTTGTATACATATGCAAGAAGCAATATAAGATGCAATAGCTTCTTAACAGCCCCATTGTTTGTTTGCTGACGGTCTCCACCATCACCATAAAAACAACAAAAAATACTGGCAACTCTCCTTAAAATACTAAACTTCTAAAATCTGTCCAAGGCATTGACTAGTCGCCTGATTTTTAACAATCTCCGGGTTGTTGAACAACGTACAAGGAAAGTTTGAAAAAAAAAAAAGAGAGATCTCTGAATTAAGCCCATTCTTTGCCAACAACCTGAGCTTTCAAATCTAGGCACTATACACATACGACTAGGTCTATTGAGTTCATGCATTTTCAGAACAAACACAAAAGTGAAATGAGGAATATTAATAGAAAACTGGAAAACACCAGAATACCCATACATTTTTCAGTACCTGAACTAGACTATCAGAATCAGGCAATCCAAAGAACTTCGCCAACTCATTCCTACCATACTTTACAGCCTCAATCAATTCTCCAACCTATCAATGAACATCCAAGATCAATCATTTGGAAATTTTTCTATCAGTTAACATGTCTTATCACAAACATGTGGAGATCAATAAAAATAGTAACAGAGTTGGAATATATGAGATGACTATCAGCTTCCTGGGCAACACCGAAGTTTTAAGGCACATGAGAATTTGTAATTGACGAAATAACATCGTTTCGTTGCAGTCACACATTCGTGATCACTGTCAAAGCCACATATATTTATTTGCACAGAAAAGATTTAAGAAAACATTGCAACATTGTGTCAGAAGTTAACTTTCCCACAAGACATCATATCAATTAGTAATAGATAATAGAAGACCGCTTAAAGAAAACTAAAACAACATATCCGATAATGAGGAAAAAAAAATTACCCGTACTAATTCAATAAATTTTTGACAATGAAGCAGAAAACAAGTGGCAGATTTTTCATCCTGCAAATAGAACAAAGCTGAATGTGATAATTCAAGAAAATTGACCATTTAGGAAAGATATTATGACAATAAACTTCATCAATCCCTGGAAGAAAAAATTAGAGATTTGTAGTTCAACTGCATGCTGATAGAACTTCTAAAGTCAATAAGAACACAAGAAACACCATTAAAAATGCAGGCCCAGTTTCAAAGTACCAAAGAATTAAAAAAGTGTGTTTAGATATCATATGAATTGAGATCTTTTCCCTCTCAGAAACTTGATATTGATTTGTTTCTTAGAAGTTTTGATAAGCACATATATAAACTTAAGTAATACCAGTCAATTGTAAAATGGAGATATGTTCAGATTTAGAAAATTACAAATGTTACTTCAAAGTTGAATGATATTATTAGGATATATTAAGAAACAGAAGAAATGCTAACAAACTAGAAGTATCACCTGCACAATTTGGGGATACCAATCATGTAATTGACTGATTGCAGAATCAATGTCACCTCTCCTTATCAGCTTCATTCATAACAAATTAAATTAGGGAAACCAAACTTGCAATTTAAAGGATAGAATAAAGGGCAACATAGTAGTACATCTAGGACATTTGAAGATAAGAACACCAATAAGCAAAACTATCAAAGTAAAAAATGAACAATGTTACAACGAAACCACAAGAAATTATTCATCAGACAAGATTTCTTTAAACTCAACCATTTAACCACATTGCAATATATCAACGAACTATCTTTTGTTTATTTTGCATGCTGACCCAACCATCACAATCATTTTGATCAAAGAAACTTCAAAAATAATATGAACACTCGGTTAATCATAAAAGGATATCTTGTATTGATTTCACAATTATTGGTAGGGATCAACAAAATGATGAGAGAGAATAATATTTGCACCATTGCCTAGACCTTGCCCAATAGCTTAAACTTTTGGGTTAAATGAAATTTTCACATTGTATTAGAGCCTTCGTGATTGACATAACTTTAGTTCAAACGATGTGTCCCTCATTAATGATGAATTTATGCTATGTTTTAGTTGTCTATATTTCATATGAGACATACGTTAAGCTAGTTGAAGCATCAGACAAAAATAAAGAAAAAACAAACTGCAGAAAATAAAAGTCAACCAATTAAGTTTGTTAATTCTCACTGCATACATTCCACTATATTGTGATTGTACTACAAACTCCCTAAACATTTTGTTCGTTCATTGCACTTATTACACTTGGCTTTCACATGTCTACATGATCATGATATTCAAAACCTCTAAATCCCAATTGATTTCTTGCCACAAGGTGTTTTGAAGTACACTTGAAACACCTATTTATTTATTGGATGTTACTAAATGCATGAAATGTCACTCAATCAGCAAGACTGTGTCACGAGACTAACCATTATAGACACCACAAACAGCTATACAAACAAATAATTCCAGCCAACACAAACTACAAACAAAATATTACTCAATAGCCAACAATTTCATACCTCTCTAAGAGTTCTCCTCTGGTTTAAAGCATACTGAATGTCTTGCTCGTCAGATTCATTCTCTTGTGCTAAATATATAGGAGGAACAGTAGTTTTACCAGCCAAGTCAAAGGACTTCAGGGTCTCTTCATAGCCATAATGAAGTAAGTAGTAGCGAACAAGTCTACCCACATAATAAGAATGTGTGAAGACAATATTGCGAGAAACAATGACAAGAATAAGTTTCAGTTTTAGAAAGGTATTGCTGGGATTTGATTTAGTTTTGCCAGCTAGAGCTAGCATCACTGAACACAATGTGCAAGAACATGTGTTGCCACTAATAATAACAAATCCATAGCTTAAACTTTTCTACCTTTACATATAATGGCATCTTACATGGGAGGCACAAGGAAATAAAATTTCTGGCACCTAAACTTCATACATGTTAAAGGTTTGAATGTAACCACAATTCAGTTGGTTTGGACCAGAATATAACTTAATCATCAGTAGCATTAGCTAAATGGATAGCAAATCTCATAAAACTAAAACTTTAATTCTCAAAAAAAATCTCCTAAAAATTTTGTGGTTCACATGCAATATTGAAAGGGAACTTCAGAAGCACTCATTATTTTAATTAGACATAGATCATTAACTAAGACTTTTCCTAAAGTGTAAACAAGAATACATGAAAACATACAATCAGGCTAGTGTATAATTCGTGCAAAGACGAATATAGATCTTACAATGAACTTATCCACAGACTTTCACCCCATGTACACCATAATTACTGGATTCCATAGCATACTGACAACTAAATATCATCAAATTATTTCATGCAAATGTGTATGTACATGCAGTTGTTCATCTATGTGAATTCAAACTGTATAGATACACAAAATGAACAAATAGTAAGCATGAAACCTCTGACAGATTTATAAGCATATTTAAACAGACTATTACTAAGTTTGGTTTCTTCAACCACAAAATACTCTTGGTTATCAAAGGCATGCCCCTAAGAACAAGTAGTCATCATTTTTCTAATATAATGTTTCCAGAAGTCATGCTTCAATCTTCCTCTAGAACTGGCCTCACTTCAACTCTCTACCTCCTTCCACATTAACCTTTCTCTATTTGTTGATTCCAGTGATGAAAAAAGATGAACTGATTGCTTCGATCAAAGAAAGCTTCAATTTTATTCACAATTTCTAGGAGTGTCCTCGGAGAGAATATCACTTGCTAAGCAGCCAACTGCTGGCCCTAGCAAGTTATATAAACCAAAAGCAGTAACGATTAATTTTCATATATTGTACTCCAATCCAAACTCACCCATAACTGATATTTGATGGCAAAGAGATTTTCTCAATTATTGTTGCCTGTTGTTTCGTCCTTTCCTGTGCTTCATATCCCTAATCATAGGATAAATGCAAAAGGTGATGTTAATAGTCATAAAAATTGACTTCATCTCTAAGATGGTGATTTTCCGACTACATTACAGGGTCAGGAATTGCTACAGGATACTGAAAATGATAAATTATTGACAATTAGTAAGCAAAGTAACAATTAGAAGCAAAAAGCCCCAAATTAACATCATACGGAGGCCTAAATTTAATTGAATAAAGTTATAGAAAGCATCAACCTTGAATCATAACTGCAGCCAAATAATAGCAAGACTGATCTTTAAAGTTATTCAATTACCATAATTTCACTGCACAATTAGAAATAATAAAATCCCATATTCTCCAATAGAGCACTTCTTATTTAGTCATCTTTAACTACGTACCTAAGCCCTATCTAAAGCTAGCAGATTCTATGCTTTATACAGTTCTAGATTTGGTTATTTCCTTGCGTAAGGAACGATCAGCATATGGTCCTCTGGTTAATTTAAGGGCTGAAAGCCAATGTTATGATATATAATCAAATTTTTATATTCACAAAGAGAAAACAGATCTTTTGCCAAAATTTCTCTAAATTATCATGGTATTAGAACCCTAATCTAGGAATTGTAAACAGTATCTTGCCTAATGTTTATGCCAACCCTGTGATATTGGTTATTCTTGATTAAATTCTCACAACCTCATGTCTCCAGACAAGCACGTTGCTTTCTTGATTTGTTTTAATGGAAAAAAAAACTAAGCTCGGGCATTCCACTTTAGGCTATTTGTTAAAGGAAAGTCTTATGAACTGAGATGTAATCCCCTCCTTAGATATATGCCTCATTGATTTGATTTGTGATGATCAACATCTTATCACTCAAACCACAATGGAACAGTATTCCCATGATTACGTAGCATAAGTCAAGCTATGAGAAAGGGACACAAGCATTGTTCAAATTTTTTGTTAGAAAGAATGCAGCAATTACACTTTAAACTACCTCAGAAAGATTGTCATATCATCAAGAAGACCACAACCCCTTGAAAAGATTTGTAACACCACATTTTGCCTCAATTAACTCTTCTAGTACTAGCTTTTTCTGTGAATACAACTCACCTAACACAAAATGCTCCTACTGTTGAAGATCATTTTTGAACCCTTTGCTTTAGCTTCATCATCTCCTAGGTACTTTGATTCCAAATTTTGTAATCATAAAATAAATAGTTTCATTCCCTTACCAATGTAAATAAACATTTTGGAAATCTCAACATTCATATTGCCAGTAGAAACAATTGACCTATCATGGCCATGGAAATATGAGCAAGATTAGAGGGATTGTTATCCCACTATTTTAGGAATGAGCAAGATCTGTGGAAGTCCATAATTTAAGAAATTAGTCAAACTAGAATAAAGCTGTGATTGATTCACGGCCAGCTGTTAAGATTGTTTCCTTGATTTAGGTAATCTGTTTTAATTCTTGATTAGGGCTGCTGTTTATTTAGGTTATATTTATGCCTTTGCTGGTTGTAGTTGTAAGTCAAGAAGCTATGGAATACATCAGAAAGCATTCCAAATTCTTCATGGTATCAGAGCACTCAATCTGAACCATTTTCTTTCCCAAATCAAATCAAATTCATGACGAAATACCCCAGGGCCACCATGGCTGGAAACACCGAGAGCCCATCTGAAACCATTATATCAGAATTCTACAACCCAACTGATTAGCCAACCCGAACATTTTAACCCCATAACAGTTCACAAATTGAATGGAAACAATTTCATTCAATGGTCTCAATCAGTGATGATATTTGTGTGCGGGAAAGGCAAAGAAGATTATCTAACCGAAGCAGCAACGGCACTAGAGGAGAATAAACCAACATATTGAGTATGGAAAGTGAAGAATAGCATGGTAATGTCCTGGCTATTAAACTCGATGACAAATGAAATTGGGGAGAATTTTATGTACTGCAAAACAGTGGCAGAAATCTGGGAAGTTGTTCGTGAAACCTACCCCAACAAAGACAACACCTCAGCATTGCTTGAAATAAAGGGCTTTCTCCAAGATCTGAAACAAGGAGAAATGTCAACAACAGAGTCCTACAACACTCACCAAATTTTGGCAGCAACTGGATATTCTGGAAGAGAACGAATGGGACTATCCAAATGATGTGAAAAGGCACAAAGGTATACTCGAGAAGGAACACATCTACAGATTCTTGTTGGGTTTAAATAAAGATTTGGATGAAGTGAGGGGGAGAGTTCTAGGCACCAAGCTGTTGCCAAGCATTCGAGAAGTTTTCTCAGAAATGCAGCGGGAAGAAAGTGGGCGGAAAGTCATGTTGGGAGTAGCAAACAATAATCAAACTAGTAAAGGATTGGCTCTTGCAGTGCGGAATCAGTCACATGGTCAGCCAAACAATGGCCAGCCGCATGCCCAGCAAAGGAAACACACACGTCCATGGTGTGATCACTGCCAAAAACCGGGGCATACGAAAGAGACCTGCTGGAAGATCCATGGCAAGCCTCCAGATTGGAAGTCACGTTCCTTTCAAGATAGGAGGCCCAAAGGCCACGTAGCAACCGTGGAAAGGGACATCGCATGAATCTAGCCCCTTCAGCAAAGATCAAATGGAGAGACTCCAGAACTCCTACAAGAAACTTTGCAAAATATTTCGTCTTCAGTTAATACTGCACCTAGTACAGCTAATGCCTCTATAGTACAGCAACAAGGTAATGATACTTTGGCTTTACATGTTAAGAAAACTGATAGGAACTCTAGCTTAATCAGCTATAGAGTAGTGTATTATTTAATAACTCCAGCGCCTAGCACTGCGATTACAA
>JANITX010000003.1:38995255-39008540 GCA_027564395.1 Erythroxylum ulei | reverse complement strand
CTTTCCTCCTCCTCGAGTACACTCTCCACACACTAGGCTTATTCCCCTTTTGACCCCTTCCCTGATCGGTCCTAACAAAAACTGACTCTCAGTCATGGATTATAAACTCTGGAGCATCAGATCACATGACAGGAGATCCCACAGTCTTCGAAACCTACTCTCCATGTAATGGTGATAATAAACTGAGAATTGCAAATGGAACTATTAACCAAAATTGCTGGTATTGGATCTGTTTGTTTGACCAAAGATATCATCCTGAAAAATGTCCTATTTGTGCCAAAGATTGATTGTAATCTACTTTCCATCAGCCAAATCACAAAGGATCGCAACTGTGTTGCTAAATTCATGCCTAATATGTGTGTTTTTCGGGTTTTAGGTTCGGAGAAGTTGATTGGCAGTGCTGAATTGTGTGCAGGCCTCTATCTCCTACATGCTGACACCTCTAGGGAAGGGAGTCAGAAAAGTTCATTTGCTGCATCTGTCCTTGACAAAAATAAGTGCAGTGCCAAAATGTTGTGGCATTACCGCCTAGGTCTTCCAAATTTCTTGTACTTGAGGAAACTTTTTTCTAATCTTACCAATAAAAATAAAAATTTTCTGAACTGTGAGATTTGTCAGTATGCGAAGCACACCCGAAATTCTTATCCTCTCCATACTCATAAACCAACCCATCCTTTTTCCATGATACATAGTGATGTTTGGGGTCCATCCAAAATCAAGGCAGTTACTGACCACAAGTGGTTTATTACCTTTATTGATGACCACACCAGAATCACATGGTTATTCCTGATGAAGGAGAAATCAGAGGTTCAACAGATCTTCCAGAACTCCTACAAGATGGTAGAAACACAATTCCAAACATGGGTTCAGGCACTAAAGACAGACAATGGGAGAGAATACTTTGAGGCACAATTGGGTTCTTTCCTAAGTGAAAAAGGGATCCTATATCTGAGTTCTTTTGCCACAACAGAATGGAGTTGCTGAAAGGAAGAACAAACACTTATTGGAAGTGGCTCAATCCTTAATGATGACCATGAACGTGCCAAAAGTATTTTGGGGAGAAGCAGTGATGACCGCTATCTTCATTATCAATTGAATGCCACCTTGGGTACTTCAAGTTCAGACCCCACATAACAAACTCCTTGAGTTATACCCTCACTTTAAAATCCTCACAGATATACCTCTAAAGATCTTTGGTTGCACCTCATTTGTCCATATTTCTCCTCAGTTATGCAGCAAACTTGACCCTCAAGCCGCCAAGGGCATTTTCCTTGGATATTCCTCTACACAATAGGGGTATCGATGCTATTCTCCGATCACCAAAACATTCTATCACTCCATGGATGTCACATTTTTTGAAAATCAAAGCCATTATCCCAACTCGGATGTTCAGGGGAAAATCCAATACCTAAGGAATGGGATAATGATCTTACAGTTATTTCTTCACCATCTCCAATCTCACTTGGACCTTTACCACAACCTTTACCAGTTTCTAATGCCACCATAGAACCCAAATTCTAGGAGACAGAAGGCTCAAGAGATAGAGACCACACACACATTTTGCAAGGCCGTGACTCTGAATTGAATACTGAAAATGATCTTTCTATTGCTTTAAGGAAGGGTACTCGATCCTGCACACAACACCCAATCAACCACTATATTTTAGCAAAGGGACTAGCCCCACACTACAGGACATTGCTAACCACTCTTTATGATACCCAAATTCCTAGAGATGTTTATGAGGCTATTGCACAACCAAAATGGAAGAGTGTTGTCCTTGATGAGGTGCACACATTGGAGACAAATTCAATGTGGGAATTGACACATATTCCCGCAAGAAAAAGAACAGTTGGATGTAAGTGGGTGTTTTCAGTAAAGCAGATTTCAGATGAAAGTATAAGCATATTTAAAGCACGGCTTGTGGCCAAAGGATTCACACAATCCTATGGTGTTGACTATGAGGAGACATTTGGTCCAGTTGCAAAGCTTAGTTCAATCAGAATCTTGCTATCTTTGCAGCAAACCTAGAATGGCCTCTTTACCAACTTGATGTGAAAAATGCCTTCCTTAACGAAGATCTTGAGGAGGAAGTGTTTACAGATATTCCACAGGGATTAGAGACAGAGGAAACTTTCGGACAAGTATGTAGACCCAAGAAGTCCTTTTATGGACTTAAACAATCTCAACGTGCATGCTTTGAGAGATTTACCCAAGTTGTTAAGAGTCACGGATTTATGCAATGTCAGACAGATCATACTGTGTTCATCAAAAGAAACTCCGAAGGTAAGAGAGCCATCCTAATAGTTTATGTTGATGACATTGTCTTAACGGGTGATCACTTGGAGGAGATTGCTGGAATTAAGAAGTTTTTGGCAACGGAGTTTGAAATCAAGGCCTGGGCTGAACTTAGATATTTCTTAGGCATGGAAGTTGCTCGTTCAAAACAAGGAATTTGTGTCTCTCAGAGAAAATATACCCTGGACCGCTTACGAGAAACAAGAATGTTAGGGTGTAAGCCTGCTAACACACCTCTTGATGTGGTCAGTAAAGTAGAATTGGAGGAAGATAGTCCTTTAAAAGACAAAGGAAGATACCAAAGACTAGTGGGTAAGTTAATTTACCTAGCTCATAAACGCCCTAATATCAGCTTTGCAGTTGGACTTGTCAGTAGATCTATGAATAAGCCAGCTAAGAGACCTCTAGAAGATGTTCTACGTATCCTACGTTATCTCAGGAAGAGTCCAGGACGTGGATTGTTCTTCGAGATGACAACCAATTGAGGGTTAGAGGTACAGATGCTAATTGGGCTGGATCTTTGGAAGATCGAAGGCCTACTATTGGTTATTGCACATTCCTTTGGGGGAACCTACTCACATGGCATAGCAAAAAGCAACAAGTAGTAGCAAGAAGTAGTGTAGAGGCTAAGTTTAGAGCAAATATGCCATGGTATATGTGAGGGAATATGGCTGGAGAGAATGGTAAAAGAACTGGGGTCAACACGGAAGCATGTATTGTCTTGTATTGTGATAACAAGGTAGCAATCAATATTGCAAAATGTCCTGCTCATCATGATCGAATAAAGCATGCGCAGATCGATCGTCATTTCATCAAGGAGAAGCTAGAGGGAGGAAGATTCAAGTTAGGGTATATATCCTCGAGTCAGCAGACTGCAGACATTCTCACTAAAGCTCTACCTAAAGTAAGCTTTGAGAGCTTGAAGTCCAAGTTGGGTATGCTTGACATACATAACCCAGCTTGAGGGGGAGGGTGGAAATATGAGCAAGATTAGTGGGATTGTTATCCCATGATTTTAGGAATGAGCATGATCTGTGGAAGTCCATAATTTAAGGAATTATTCAAATTATAATAAAGTTGTGATTGATTCACAGCCAGCTGTTAAGATTGTTTCCTTGATTTAGGTAATTTGTTTAATTCTGTGATTAGGGTTGCTGTTTATTTAGGTTATATAAATGCCTTTGCTGGTTGTAGTTGTAAGTCAAGAAGTTATGGAATAAATCAGAAAGCATTCCAAATTCTTCAACGACCATTGATGATATTTGTTCCTCTCAAACCGATGTCTCAGTCTCTCCTAATCATATGATAAGTAGTCTCATTTTGTTGCCAATGTGAACATTTTGGAAATCTCAAGATTCACATTGCCGATAGAAACAAACCTACCTATCATGGTCAATGATGATATTTGTTCCCCTCAAAATGATGTCTTATTCTCTCCTAGTATTCCCACTATTTTGTTGTTGGTCAGTTAGTTGACACTAATTTATAAGAATAATTTTCTAAATCTAGTTGTGTTGTGTAGGACAACTCCTTTACTTCTGAAAGCTGCAATGCCTTCTATCCCTATTCCATCTTCTTATAACCAAAAAACTCATGCTCCATCCCCCATCCATGCAACCACTTGGCAGAAAGTTTATGTTTCCTATGAAGCTTCATTCAAATGTGTCCGTTACAAAGCTTGAATAGTTATTCTTGGATAAAACAAGAGTGTGGCCTTGATTACAATAAGGCCTTTGTAGTAGAAAAAATGATCATGCGAAAAAAAATCCTATCCCCCATTGCATCTTAATTATGGTGGTTATGATAAATGATTATCAAGAATGAAATCATCCACAAAGATATTACGAAAGAAATTTATGTCAAATTACCTTCTAGCATGCCTACTTCCACTAATGCTTTATGCAAATTCAAAAGCTCGATGATTTGAAAAGTTTCAATCCACTTTCCTCTTTCATTTACTCTGAGTTATATGACTGATCCTCTTTTTTATTAAAGGGTATCTAAGGGTGCATTCGCCTACCATTTTATGTTAATCTCATTGTTGTCATAGGTCCTAATATATAGCCACCTTTAAGATTCAAAATGCTAGGTTATAAACAAATCTAATCTATAGTCCTTTCTACTCAATCCTTCCTTGCAAATTGGCCAATGTCATTTTAAGGCTCAGCCAGCTTGGGTTAACATCCTTAAATTGTTACATTCCACTTTTCATATGAAAAACCTTAGGAAGTTCACCTATTTCTAGGAGTTGCAAGTATATAGGCATGGAATTGGGTAAGGTCAGGTGCGAGCCCTAAACCCACAAGAGGCATCTCATGCCCAGTTCAAAGTGTCGTCAGGCTAAAGCATCACAACCCAAGCCCGAGGACACTCTTGTGCCCAAAATGACATCATTTTCGTTTTACTTTCCAAAACATCATTTGGTTTTGAGTTTCTTAACTTAAAGACCAGAACAATGTCATTTTAGGGAGAGAGTACGAACTGTTCATATTGGGCTTTGATTTAGCCCACCAAGTCTGCACTGACGTAAAACCATACCGGGCTTAAAATGACATCCCTATAAGTAAAAACTCAATCTCAAGTTTTATTTTGGCAAGTAATCTCAAGGTATCTTTTCAACTAGTACATGTAAGCTTAACCCACTCTTTTTAATCACCCATATGAAATAAAACTCAAATTGTTAATCAAAAACGTCAACACTCCCTCTCAACACTCAAATCCCTAAAACCCTAAAAGCTTTCACTTCCCATTTGTCAGTTTATTTAATTCTTCCTTGATGATCTTCTTCTTCTTCTTCTTGTCCTTTGTTTGGAAATTTCCATGATAATTCATGGGAATTAGGACTAGGATATGGTCATTCTAGGTTGACAAAAGAATTCGGTTCATGCAAAAAGAAGATGCTTATGAAGGGGACAACAGTTGGAAGGGTGTGTGATTTGAATTTGAAATAACGTGAATCTATTAGGTTTAAGTTTGATACTGTGAGTAAAGACAATAGAATCATATGGGAACATGGTGGTAATAGAATTATGAAAACTATCAAATACAGGGAGTTTTGGCATGGTATGTCAATGAAATACAACTGGTTAAGTTACTGATTTGTTTCCTTTGGTTTTACTAGAGAATAGGGAGTTAAAGGATGATGGTGACAACGATTCTACTAATGTTGGTACAAGTTTGGATGTGGGATTAAGTCCTTTAATTGGATAATGGCAAAGGAAGGATGATTCTTTCTTGCAGTCGAATGAGCTTCGTGCTTGAGAAACTAAATAAACAATTTGAAGATGAAAATTTGCAAAAGCCAACAAATTGAGAAAAGGAAGTTTGTGGGTTTTGGGGCTTTGGATATTGAGATGAATTTTTGGTGTTTTTATTTTTAGGGTCATAAGTAATATGCTTATTCTTCTTATCTTATTGAAAATTCTTTTACGTATTTAACAATTTTGTTTTATTTCCCACATGTACTCAAATGGGATGCGGTCAACTTACATGGAGCTTCACATCAACACCACTAATGGCATGTTATTTACCATCTAAGCTATAAAAATTTATACATTTATTTTCATTTTTTTCATAAGCTCAAACTAGTATTGAAATATTAAGGAAGCTTTTGGATTTAGTAACAAGCTAACCTTAAAGGTAAAGGTTTGGACTAATATTTAAGCAACAAGTATGGTAGAAAGTTGATCTAAGAATTGCTTTGATCACTATGGAAATAAAATAATTGTGAAAGCGTAAGGAACACAAGTTTTATGTGGCTCAGCCTTAAGACCTACATCCATGGACATATAAAACAAAGGTACAAAAGTGTTATTAATTAGGTTTATCTCATCTGTTTATTCGAGCTATACATGCTAATACTAATATCTCAAAAATAAGAGACCTAAGATATTCCAACATAGGAATATTTAAGTAATGTTCCTATATAAAGATAGGAATAATATTCCTATATAAAGATAGGAATAATATTCCTATATAAGGATAAAATAATATTCAATCATATTAGATAAAAACATGAATTCCATCAACAACGAAAGTGTTCCATGGTTTATGGTTAAGAAACCAGTAAAATCATTCTTTTGATATGACACTCAACGAAACAATAATCATTGCCAAACCTACTACTTATCATATCTATCCTTGTCATCTGACTTGAATTTAATCGTTTTTGGAAACCTTCTTGCCATTAAGAATATGGCTATAAGGTTTTCCCTCCAATGATAAAATGTAGGCTTTAGGAGAGTATAATGACCTTATTTAGATAGTTTTTGTGATAAAATTTAGATAAGATTCAAAAAAAGAAAAAGAAAAGATCTCTTAGTCAAGAATTTCTATTATATATAGAGAGAGTACAAGTTAATTTTGTCCTTAAATTGGCCAAGCTACCATAAAGAGATATGTTTCAAGAATTTCTATTATATAGAGAGAGAGTACAAGTCAATTTTGTCCTTAAATTGGCCAAGCTACCATATAGAGATATGTCCTCCAACTAGTATATCCTAATCTAGAAAAAGCACGAGAATAGAGCTATAAATTGCACAAACTTTGTTGGCTCTGAATGACCATTTAACTCCTTCATTCAGAGTTCTATAAATCGTAAAATATGTTGGCTTCACATAACCAGCTAATTCTTTTGTCATGCTCCCTCAACTTTTTGTTGCTAAATCTACAAGCATCAATTTGATGACAACGAATTATGGCGCTACGCGTCATAGATTTGGTGAATATTCGGAATATATAGAGTGATTGAGATATGTGTTAAAGTGAAGATTTGGCACTTATAACCAAGCAAATCTTGTGTTTTCTTTCTTTCCCCTCTTTCTCATTTATTTTATTTCTAAAATTCATAATTATAGATTAACCAAAACACTACAAGCAAATAGACAAGCAAACTTTATTATATGTTCATGAAAGAAACTAGATTCTATTAAGCTAAGCAATTAAGTTCACAGAAAAATGGAATTACTACCAAATGAAAAACAAGGTAAAACATGAATCATAAAGTTTATCTTACCTTGAGATCAAAAACAAATTGTTTGTTCCCGAAGTTAACTTCAACCCTGCCATATTGAAATGAAATAAGCGTGAACACTAATTGCACTATATGACAACATAAAAAGTGAACATAATTAAACATCACATTAACATAAAGCTATGATACTAATCATGTTCATTAAGGATAACACAACTTTGGGAGAAACTGAAATGTGATTTCTTTGCAACTAATATAAGGGTACACAACAAGTTCAAGGAAGAAAAGATTTATAAGCGGTTGGCCAGCTTAATCCTATAAGAGAGATATCATAATGCCCACATAACATGCAACTTCTTGTAAATGTCAAAGACATAACAATCACAAAGAACAAGGAAACTAGATTTGTCGTTGCACTGCAACAATATTCCAATAGCATTATTAGTTTTCTGCAAATTACAAGACATCAAAAAGAATGAAATGTGAAAACCCAAAGTATTTAAGAAAAGAGTTGTAATGTGAACTGTTTATCTAGGAAAGCATCCCTAATGAAGACATTCATGTCAAAAGACTCAATTACAAAATTCACTCAACTACCATTCCATCTATCTATCTATCTATCTATCTATATATATATCAATCTCACTAATGTGTATGCTAACTTGCTAAAAAGAAACCAACACATAAACATTGATAAGTAGGACAAAAATTGATAAAAGAAAATAGGACCGGTCAAATAGCATGAAAAGAAATTGCAGGAGATGAAAACATGGGTTTATATTATTTTTTAAATTCCAATGAGCCAAAAGGATTTAAGAAAATGATATGGACTGAGGAGCCCCTGAACTTGTCTAATATGTGCTTGCATGTCCCTAAACTTAGAAAATGTTCAATCAAACATTTGAAATTGTTTATGTCATGCAAATATCCTTATATTTCTTAAAATCGAGAAAAAAATATTATTAATAGAAACAATCAATAGTGTTTTCTAAAAGGGCATGTAAATAAATTTAGCAATTCAATTACAACAATTATCAATTATTATCTCTTTGGAGCTCAAATGAATTGAATTTTCAATGTCAAAAGGTCAATATTATTTAATTCAAGGGGCTTAGTTATTATAAAGTTGCTAAAAAGTTCAAGGGTTTCAAAATGCTCTATCCAACAAAAAGTCATCACTTTATAATTCACTAAGAAATGTATTGAATCACAAAAAGCTAAGAGCTTAATCAAATAATCTAAAGCACGACCAATTGCTCGATTGAGTGTGAGTGATCGTCTATTTGTTTTACACCTTCTTTCCCCAGTTGGCCTTTTAAGTGTCCAAATCCCCCGCTAGAAATGAATGAAGGATGTGATAAAAACAAAAGGATAATACTTACAAAGAAGCAATCTAAGAGGATTTCTTTCTACATTACAACCTTATATTACCTACACTACTATCAACAAATTGGTGCAAGCTAGCAGATGCTAAATCTAAAATGTTAAAACCTCTTTCACTAAATTTGAGAAGCATTATACCATGGAGTTACAGAAAACATCAAATAAATATTTAAAAGCACAAGCACATACTCCTCATTTTGGCTGTGAACAGCAACTGTTGGAAACAAGGGACTCTTCATGTTCTTTGAGATTGCCCCAACTATCGTCCCATTTTTACTGAACTCAATGTAAAGTATGAAAAGTAACATGTAAAAGTAAGGATTATGTTTGATGAAGTTGCAAGTTACAATTGAAATAAGGTTATAATCCTTCAGCAACACCACCATATACTAACTAGAGTAGGCAGCTGTCTTACGTGAAAAAGAATTCCTGAGAAGCATAGTTTATACCAGCACCAACTGTATCTTTCACGGTAAATGTTGGACCAAATGGCTCACCCTTCCCTTGCCCTCGATAGATGTGTCCATCATCCCCGTGATATCCGCAGCTATTTGCTTCCCAACTGCCAGATATAATAAATAGAATGAAAGGGTCAAGAACAAACAAATGGCAAGAAGAAAAAACTTAATTGTAACAATGATGTGTTAGAGAAAGCGCTACAATCTAAGCATTGAAGCAATACAATTGAATGTTAAAAAAACATTCACTAGAATATTCAAAAAGGTCAATGTGGCAACCTGAAAATCATGACAGCAACCTCACCAAATTTTAGCATTGAAAAACACTCAATATGAGAAACTATAACAGAACATTACGGACCAAGTACTTCAAAGAGTTAGATCATGTCCTTTGGCAATCACATATAAAATCACACTAAATAGATCAATATCAGACATGAGATAATGAATTTAAGCATTTCAATCTCCTCTTTTGTTATTGATTGAAATAGTTTATTACACATCACAATCTTCCCCGTTAGGGATCGATATTAGGCACTTCAATAGCTTTGACTTTTTACTACCCCCTGGCATAGAATAATTAGAATATAATTCAATTTGTTGCGTATATTATCAAACAAAAAAAAAAGCAAGAAAATGTAATAAGCGAGGACAATAGGAATTTAGTTCAAGGAAAAATGCTAAGCAGATGGTTAATTTTCGTGAATTAGTTATTCAATTGCACACACTTGAAAGTAGGAAGTAATGACAAGCACAAACAACTAACTTCCTGGAAAGCCCATCCTCATTCTCCTTTCATATACTAATCTAAGGGAGTAAATCATTGAAAACTTGCAACTTTCTTTTGAAATAAAAAATTGACTTTCTCCACAATTAAATCAGAGTCGTATTGTAAAAATCAGTTGGATTTTGTTTTGCTTTCCTTCAACATTCAATTGCCAGTACCCCACCACAAACCTTCTCCCAAGAATTTTTTTTTTTCATACTAACCAAACACTAGAATTTGACTTGAGTTCTCCTCTATTTGCTTGCTCAATTAAAGAAAGAGTAAAAAATCAAATCAAAATCTAAATGTAACAGTAAAAACAATTTACCCAGGCTGCCTGCGCATCTTAAAGGTGTCATTAGTGAAGCCAATGGCAATCTGGCCTTTGGCACCAGCATTCTTTACATAAATCTCGAAGTAATAAACGAGTCTCTTGACCGGCGCCGGCTTATTGGCTTGGACAACGCCAACATCGTGGCCGTGAAGGTTGACAGTGGTGTACTTGATGGAAAGCTTATCGGTAGAAACCACTAGAAACCCTCCGGAACTGTTAATTGTGTTAAGCTCTGTCGGCTCCTCCTCATGTTCATCCTCCATCACACACCGCGAGCGGCGTCTCGCCAGCTCAAGAAAATACCTGCCGGGATCTTGCTGCTGAACGGAAGTGTTATCTGTAGAATTGATGTTGATGTTGTTGACGTTGTTGCTGTTGTTGTTATCGTTGGTGATCATTTTGTAAACCCTCAGGGAGAATAGAGAGGTTGCTTAATGAATCATCTACTTAGGGTTGGGTTTGATTACCGGTTTTTCACTTCTTGAAGAAAAAATAAAGGTTTACAAAGTGAAGTGTTTCTTTTCGTGCCTCCCGTTCTGCATTTACGGTTCGATGGCGGTTGATAGCATGTCACGTGACTGACTGCAGTCAACTTGTTTCCTGTTTACACCCATGGCATTCCTCTAATCATCCGTAGAAACATTTCCTGCACCTACAAATTTTTTTAGAACAAATCCTCTCAATCCGCTTTACCAATTGCTAATTATTCTGTATCATCTCATCTCCTCACGAATGAGATAAGATGGAATAAGGTAGGAATTAATTAAAGAAAAGAGAAGACCTCATCTTCATATTATCTATCTTTTTCTTCTTTAGTTTAATTGGATTATATTTGAAGTTTTCAAATTATAAGTAACTAATATTTAAATATTATTTATACCATTAAATCTAGAGATCCTTAAATTTACACAATAAAACTTAATTAATATTAATAATTTATTGTTATGATTCAAAAATAATAATATGAATTTATTCAATTTCCATGAAGTCATTTTACTAAAAGAAAAATGCATTATGTCTTTATTGAGGATGGTGGAACATCAAGTGATAAATAACACCAAAATGATGTTTCAAGTTAATCTTTGAGTTTCAACATGATCTAAGTGAAAATATAGGAAATTAAGTCAAGAACAAAGAAAATCCAAGACAAATCAAAAATTCAATGTAATTAAGTAAATATAATCCTTCTTTTAATCTTATCTTCTTTATTTTAATATTTTAGGAGCTTAAAATGTATTATCATATTATTTAATGCATATAGTTCATTCTCTATCAAGAAAAATTCTGTTTTTAATATTACAAAAAATACTCTTTATCATCAAAGTAGTTTTATGGAAGGCCAAAAGTACATTTTGAACCTCAACATTACAACTTAAATCATAACATTTTGAAACATTCAAATTAAACCATAACTTTTTCAAAACATTTTAAACAAACCTCAAATGGACAAAAAATTTGATTAGATTAACTCCCTGTCAATTAAATGACATGTCGATGCTGATATGACATTATTTTTATATTTTTAATAAAAAGTGAGCCTCACTGCTACATAACTAATTTTTTAAATTAATCAAAAAGTGAGTCCCATATCTATGTGGCAATGTGGTCACTGTCTAAAATGTCCTACTGTCTAAAATATAATAAATGTGGGCCTCATTGCCATGTGACAATTGAGACATTTTAGACTAAGGCTCACTTTTATTTAAAAATAAAAATAATGTCAAATTAGCATTGATGTGATGTTTAACTGATAAGGAATTAACCCGTTAATTTTTCATTTACTTAAGGTTTGTGTTGAATGTTTTAAAAACTTTAGGCTTTAATTTGAATACTTCAAAATATTAAGATCTATTCTATATTCTATTTTAAACGTTGAGGTTCAAAATACACTTTTAACCTTTTACAAAACTTAGGTTGATCTATATTGGCGATAGTCAATATTTGTTATGGCTTTAGGCTTTAGATTATTTCTAAAAGGCATATTGCTTAACCTATAAGAAGATACGTTGATCGATTAAGTATTTGCATATTGATCAATTAAACATGGTTTAGGTTGACTAAATGCCTTGAGTACAAGTTAGATTTTTTATGTGGCATTTACATGCCTTGATTTTCTATGACATAAATCAACCAATGTAGCAACTAGGGGTGTTATTATAGGTCAATTGAAAATAATGATCGATCAAACTAACAATTAATAACCATTGATTTTTTTATGTATAAACTGTCATTCCTTAGGATATTTGACATATTTACTACGTTTTGATGAGTCCTGAGCTATATTTCTAAGAGTTTTAAATCATTCAATAACTTTGTGCATTCACTGTGAAGCAACTTGAGCCCTCATGCATTAAAGTGAGGAATCAAGGTACATTTTTAGTTGTAATCTTCATTTGAGTTGTTTTTAGTGCAATTGAATGAAAATTAAATGTTATGCTTGCTTTTCCCTATCAAGGAAGACACGTAATAGGTTACTCTTAATCTAAGGAAGGAAAGATGTAGTTGCAAGGTTTATCTTCACCTTTATAAGAAAGAGGAAAAACCTAAATGAAATTTTGGAAGTAGATGTAGGATGATAAGCATACTAAATTTCATGTTTTCCTCCTATAATATTTAGTATTTTACACTTATTTTACGTCTAAGATACTCATTAGTCTTATATTTTGATTTAGGATACAAATGAAGATAATAAGGGAAATTAATGATAATTAAGCAATTTTGGA
Organism: Erythroxylum ulei; assembly: GCA_027564395.1. NCBI lineage: Eukaryota > Viridiplantae > Streptophyta > Magnoliopsida > Malpighiales > Erythroxylaceae > Erythroxylum > Erythroxylum ulei. The sequence goes on along the minus strand of JANITX010000003.1, from coordinate 38,995,609 downwards.
TAACTTTGACAATGCTTTTTAAATTTTTTAAAATTAAAAAAGTATTAAAATTCCTAAAGATAAGTACATAATTCCAAGTTTTCTATCAATACAAGGTATTGCTACATTTTATAAAAACTATAAAGAAATAATATCATGTCAACTGATATGAGATGCTGGACCCCGTTCCCGGAGCCCAGTTGTACAGTGCTGGACCCCGTTCCCGGAGCCTAACTATCCAAGACGGAGTCATAAACGTAGACCGTTGGGCCCGAGTCCCGACCCCCAAGGTTGAACTCGGGGTGACCCGTCGGAACCAACTAAAGGAAAAAATATCTGCGGAAGCACATTTATAACTATTGTCCAAAAATACGT
>JANITX010000003.1:38803308-38815418 GCA_027564395.1 Erythroxylum ulei | reverse complement strand
CTCCCTTTTCTCCTACAATATAAAATAACAATTTGCAGTATCAATTGTCCTTAGAAAAATTATAATGCAATTGATGTAAATTTGCAACAATTTTACTAGCAAATTGCATATCATATGAGCTCACTATAAGGAACTAATTTAAGCATAAAATCACAAATTAAAAGTCAAAAAGTATATTAACAATCATGAAAGTGCAGCCAATTTATAAGATAAACTTGGGCTTAATCAGTTGCGCCTCTAAGTCACTTGCATTAGGATACATTATCTCTATGCTTTTCCCTTTTTCAAGAGTAACCATTAGAGTCTCCACAACATCTTTTAGATCCTCACTTACAGTAACTTGAACCTCCTCCCTAGGCCTTTTTAGACTTTTAGGAGTAGTTAAGTTATCCTCTAATTCTATCCCTACTCCTTTGACCTCCTATAAAGTTTCATTCGACCTCTCTTTTAAGGGTACTAAGGAGCCTACTTCCTGTTGATTTTTTGGATTCCATACTTTAAATGTGCCCCTCCTCGTTGGTTTTGATAGATATGAAACCTTTATCTTATCCTCCACTAACTTGTTTTCTTCATCATATCTCATTATCTTCATAGGTTTAGTAACTCCATCTTTAAGACAACCTCCACACACACCTTGGCAAAACCTATTCTCTTTAAGGAGACATTGTTCTCATTTGGACTCACTGGTTTCCTGTAGCACCCCCTTATCGTAGGGCATACACCGGGAAACCTGAAGATCATTCCAGTACATATCCTATGAAAATGACGCACTATGTTTGATCACTACATTCACTTTGCATGGCATCATATCATTATTCACTTACACAGCATCAATAGAAAATCATAATATTTTAAAAACCAACTTATTCCTCATTTCATTTCACAAAACCGAAAGCCTATATTGTATCTTTCAACCTTTACTACATGTACATCATCAAAACCTAGTACAAAAGTACTACATGAAAGAGGAAAATATATAAAATCTATTTAAGCCGTCCAAAAATCCCAGCTGACCACCATTGAGCCATGAATTCTCTTGCTAAATCACAATCTACACCGTTGGTAGAGCCTCTCAGTAGCTAGAGTTATCTCTCGGTCCTCAAAAGACAACGTTATAATTTTGTGAGTTTTGTGAACTCAAAGAGGTAACCATCATCGATGGTTCTCTCAATTCATGCAACACAACATTTCACATAATATATAATCACATTATCGCATAATTAATTATGTATCACATTTTCACTTAAGCATAGGCAATTATGCATTTCAATCATTCAAACATACTTAACAAAATGCATATGAAATGTTCATGAGACTCTTTTCTAATTATTACGTTGATGTGACCGAGTGCCTAAACTGTCCCATATTTATTTTGGATACTGGGCTCATTAATATCTGTCCCTTATCCGATGAGGATACATGGCTCATTTTACATAGTGAGCCTTAGGCTCTTAATCACTTTCTGTGTCATTCTGAGCTCGAAGCTCTTTTCATACGTTGAGCTTTAAGCTCTGATCGGTAGCCACATTGGTCACAACTGCCATTATCTGATTGTGCATTCACGTAAGGAATGCATCTATCACAATCAATCATATTATGAAACACATATTTTGTTCACATTTACATTCAAGCAGCACTTCAATATACATTCCACATTTTACAATCATCCCACCTTCTATCCAGAAATCAACACAATTCAATTCACATTCATTTATCATTCAAAACATAATTTAAGCAAACAATACCTAGTTGCTCCCGAAGCTAATACCTGGAAGTTCCAGCAACGTTTGGAGGTTGATGTTCCCGTTGCTCCTCTATATCAAACAACATACACATATATCACAATTTATACAATTATATGTGTTTAATAATGCACATGTATGAAATGAAATATGTTCAATGCATATTCATGACAATCCCAGGTATCTTTCCATCAGTTTCATCATCAAATTATTCTCATATAAAAAATCATCTAAGTATAATTTATACTTAGGTTTATGCCTCACTAAACCATTAAATTCACTATTCATTTCTCATTGACTCACTTCAGATTTTTCTAAGACACATTTTCGGGTCTACTGTTCACATTCAATCAAAAATTGTAACTGATGTAATTTGGTCATACTCTCTTTTAAAAATGTGTTCCTCTATGTCTTATGTTTCTATTGACACCAAAATCACTCAATTTGGTTCAGTAATGTGGAAGATATACCTCAAACATTTTCGGACTGATCTTATCCAAAACAGTTTACTATGTACAACTTCCATCCAGAAATTTAACATCTTAGAGACTGAATCACATTTTGAATTTTTCATATGGTTTGCAGCCCTATTTCTCTAGTTTACTCCAAATAAAAAATCATCTTATTTAGAATCCTACAGATCTAAATATAATCCAATTACTGAAGTATGTTCAGTAAATTAATCCTATTTCACTTTTCCAACAGATTCCACACTTTCATTTGATCAGTCTTCTTCAAATCAATTCCGAACGCTACAAATTTTTGTGGGAAGATAGAAAAATGTTTTAAAACTCTATTGGTTTAAGAATCAAGTCATTTGGACATCGAGTGAAGAAGTTATAGCAAAAAGATTGAAGGATATTCAGCAAAAATCCCTTCAGAATAGTTAGATGAAAGTCGCAATCGTGCATTCACCTAAACTAGCATGATAGCGACTTTTTTCATTTTTTTTCAAATGTTGCACGTGTGCTTTTCACTTCTCCTTCTTTATCAATCCTTTTCTTCAGTTCCTTCATAATTTTTTTTCACTTCTAGCCTTTCCAATTCTTTCCAACTTATCTATTCAGCATTTCTAATTCCAATTACAATCTCTATATATCTGGATTGAAAATTATCAATCCCACACCAAAAATCTGAAACTCCACATTGTCTCTCTCTCTCTACTATAAATTTCAAATTTTTAGATTTTCTCCAAATCAGCTCCAATCTAGATCAAAATATATGTATATCCATCCACAAGTAGTTTACAACTACTCTCGGTATAAAAACAACCAAAATCAAGTCCAGAAACTTTTCAGATATTCATGAGTTATCAACTCTCAAAATCGCGATCTTCGTCCTTAAACCTCTAAAGTCACCGTCGTGCATAAGCACGAACAATATACCCAAAAATAACGCATCTTATCTTAGCTCTCAATGTTAACGTCGTGCTTATGCACGACGATGTAAATCCATTATCCTCAAAATAGCGCGTTTTTGCTATTCCTCAGTGCAAATTGCCTAAAAACGCACGACGGTGCAATCCTACTTCTTCTTCTCCACTGAAACACAACTTTTAAACTCCATAACTTTTGATCCAGAACTCTACAATTTGCAAACATTATATCAATGGAAAGCTTAAAGAAAGATCTACAACTTTCATGAAGACCAATTTATCAAATTCTATCTAGATCAGTACAATAAATTCATAGAAGTTTAAATAAAAAATTTAACTCTCTACTATTCATTCTCAGTGATTTTCCAGATGAATTCCATTGCAAATCCAACACTTCAATTTTTATTTCTAGTTTTTTCCACTCCATTTCATTAAACTTATTCACCACAATTCACACTCCATCTAAAAATGCAAAGTTAACCAAGTTCCATCGAGATCATCAAGAAAAAACAATATCAATAGTTGACTCTTCATGCTCTGCCATACACCATCCACTGCATTTTCAACTTTTGTCCATATTCTCTATTTTCCTATAAGCTTTCATTTATACACTCATTCCCATCTTAGACCATCATTTTACAACTACACTTTAACTCAAACATCATTTTCTTGATCAACTCTAAAATACTTACTCATTCACGTACACACACATATTATACATGCACAATAAATAGAAAACAGAGCATATCACCTTTTCATACTTTAATTTTCTACAATAATCCTATACACCATTTCATTGCTATTTCAAACTCTAAAAATCATTTCTACATCACCTGATCACTAATAATCCATCAACTATTAAATAACTCTATAGCCATAATTTTCATCCCATTAACACAGTGTTTATGAATATATACGTAAATGCCATGTTCATGCAATTATCAATAAATTCGTCAGATTTATCTCATAAATCCACAACTCTAGAGGATTTACTCAATACTTGTTAGAAACTCCATGAGCTTCAACTATCCAAAAGCCCTAAACTCCGTGAAAAAATCACATATTCACTGTACAAAAAGACCAGCTTTTGGTTTTTCTTAAGCAGAACAGACAAATAGCAAGGTGGGATTAGTATAGGAAAAGGAAAAGTAAAGAAATCTCTCAAAAGAATATTTAATGAAAAACTCTGTGTATTGGGAGGAAATTCGAAGAAGGTGACTATAAAGAAGGAAACTTAGAAATATCAATTAGTCTTTTAACTCTCAAAGAATAGTAACTTACTTCTCTAACAAATGTATAAAAAGCAACTTTCTAAGTCAGTGACACTTGTCACTTTCCTAATGTCTAAGCTCTAACCAACTTTCTTTATTGAACTAATCTCTTTAACTCCCATCTTTACAATCCAATTGTTTCAAAATATTCTTTTGATTCCTTGTTCCCTATTTTTCATAAAAAAATCCATAATTCTCTATAAATTCTGAAAATAAATCCTAAATTCACCAAAATTCACAAATACAAAGATTCCACTAATCAATAATATTTCCAATATAACAAACTCAAAATTCTCAAAAATAACACAACTCAATCCAATTATACCAGAATTATTCATGAATGCATGTACAATTATTTTCATATGTAGAAACATTCATTATTCACATGCATGTGTATAACATATTATGCATGAGCATGAAAATGCATTTCTAAGCTCTCATTAATCACTCATTTTACTATTCTAACCTCCCAGCAAGTAACGGGATGTTACATTTCCCTATGGCACTGGTAATATGAGTCAACCCCACAGAGGACCAACACCTACCTTGTGGAAGTTTGCACTATAATTGTGACTATTTTGGATCTGTAAAATGTAAGAACTGGCTTCCACCTTTTGACTATCATATATCTTTCATAAATGTGCCAAAGTTAAAGATTTATAACTCTCTAGACCATTTCCTCAAAGCTTTATTTGAACAAGTAAAATTCATCCTCACTTACTATATTTGAAATGGCCAACTTTGTATTAAGGGAAAAGTTAGTCTCCTATCAATGAAGATTCGATTACAATTACTTGCCACTTCTTAGCTCCCATTTGAAGAAACTTAGGGGGAGGAGAAATGGGCTTCCCATCATCTACCAACTTTATGTAGTGCAATTTCCTAAATGTTTTAGGGTCACTAACCACTTTACACTATGATTGTTTCAACACAGGTTCAGCTATACCTTGAGGCTTCAAGCCATTCTCCTTCAAGCTAGGAAGAGAAGGAAAAAGGGAAGATTCCAAGCTAGGAGAGTTAGGGTTAGAAGATCTTGGGCGGATGTTAGAAGAGAGATTTACCATTCTAGTTTCCTTTAACAGTAATTATATGAATCAAAAGGAAAGGCAACAGAGGGTGTTATAATGTGGGCTAGCTAATAAAGAAAGTGCAAGAAAACATAATCCAGCTTAAGAATGAAACGATTGGTTTAACAAGGAAAGGAGGGAATGATTTAGAAAGAAGTTAGAGCTTCTCATTCTAACCCACTTTTTTGTTTTCCATTCTATATTTTACTTGGTGTGAATTGCATAACCTTATGAATCATTAAGTTTTAAAATATAGTTGTTTGTGTTCTTACAACTAATTGATTAAATGAAATTTATATATAAGATTATTAATTTATTTAATAAAGATACTTTTACTTATATATATTTTTATTACTTATATTTAATATTTAATATCAAAGATGAAATATATGAAATAGTTTCGATGTCACTGAAATTATGATATGGTCATAATTATGATTAATTGTTTTCAGTGCATAGATACACAATAATATTCTAAGTTGTAGGAATGACTCCATCTCAAGGCCTTGGTAAATTTCTCATCAATGATCTTCAATTTTACAATAAACCATATCAATTCTTCCATCATTGTTTTGATATTTAAGAAATAAAACCTCACGTCAATATGTTTGTTTGTTCTATATATCACTTGATTTTTGGAGAGTTTGATTATTGAGTTATTGTTACAATCTTTTATTTGTTTGAATTTTAGCTCCTTAAGTATTTTCCTTACCCAAATTTCTTAACAAATAGAAGCTATTGTAGCAACAAATAAAGTTTTTGTACTTAGACAAAATAACAATAAGATACTTTTTACATGACTACAAAATATCATTTGTCTTAAACATAGAAGTATAACTCAAATTAGTCTTCGTATCATCTTGATATTTTATAATCACCGTTAGTAAACCCTAACGAATTATAGTTTTCAACCTTTTTGTAAAATAGTTCAAAGTCTCTAGTTTCTTACAAGTAATGAAGGATTTTATAACAATTAGAAAATACATTTTTATAAGATTCTTGATGTGTGCTTGATTGTTTATACATTCACTTTTCAACTCTTAGTGATTATTGTTGTGCAATTCTTAGGATACTCATTTTATTTCATATTTGATTTTAGGTTCAATTTGGAAGCATAAAAGCTAAAATGAGATAAGAGCACATTCCATAAGCCAAAATTTTGATGTCCAAACTCAATTACCCTTATGGAACAAGAAAGAGATAGGTTAGGATGAGGATTGGACAAGAAATCACAAGAAAAAGAAGAATTTAGCAAAACCTGGGAGATACATGGTCGTGTATATTCTTATACGACTGTGTGTGCAATTGGAAGACACATTTTGGACTTATACAGTTGGATATACCACCATGTATCTAGCCGTGTATCTTTACAAGGATCACAATTTTTTTATATAGTTTGATACACGGTCATATATCAAATAGTGTATATGTCCAGAAACCTAATTTTCCATATAAATTGAACATTTGGATGACAAAAAAAACAATAATCAATTTGGGACTTCATAAAGGGTAGAAAACTTACTCTTTCAAGACCCATGGAGTGATAAGCTTCACTATTCTGGTTTGGAGGTGAAATCGATGCCTAGGATCATAATTAAGCATATCTTTTCATTGTTTTATGTTGAATCCCTCTCTTTATGGATTATTATTGTTATTCTATATCTATTGATTTGGGTATTGTAAAGATGATATGAATGTGTTCATTGGATTGTTTTTATGAAAACTCATTGCTAAAATCTTCAATATAATAGGCAATCGTTGTGTTTTAAAATCATTTATATCTACTAATGATGTTGAATCATTAGGAACAACGTAACATAGGTTGAATAACCCAAACTCATGTGGTTATTGCCTAGCCATATTCGTTATGTGACTATCCAATTAAATCTAGAGTACTTATTCTAGGTTGTTTGATAGTTAGGTTTAATTAAAGAGCTTGTTTTAATTAAACATGACTTAAGGGAAAATCGAGATTAACAGAGCATTTTATTATTCTATGACCAATAGTTCTAAGAGAGGTATTATCAATAGCTCAGAGGGATAAATTGAAGAATGAAGTGAAATACTATGTTTCGGACGATTCGTATCTATGGAGTGATTGAGCAGATCAAGTCATAAGGAGGTGTGTTCTTGAAAGCGAGGCCCTTCCTATTAGCCCCTGAGTTTTTTTTATGATAAATAAGCATGATTAGATTAATTTTGGGGTATTGCTAGATTAATTTATGTTGGAATAAATTAGCATACTAATGTGAGCAAGATAATATGATGTAGGTAAATTAAATTAAGTGTTAGGGTGGTAAGTATGTATAAGGGGCATTGTTGGAAGATCACTTAAGTTACAAAGTTTTAAGGCATGAGGGAAGGGGCAAAATGGACAATTGATGCTCATTAAGGGTATAAGAGTAAGAGGAAAACTGGTTGGCTTGTGTTAGAAGAGGAAGAAAAAATTAGAAGGAGAAGAAGGAGAGAGTGTCGTTGGAGAGGAAAGAGAGGAGAGAAAGAAGGCTAAGCTAGGTCTTGATTTTTCATAGTCTTAAGGAGTGATTTTAAAGTTTGTTCAAGAAGGAAAGAGGAAGAGGGGGATTAGAGCTTCCATTAAAGCCAAGAAACAAATTGATTGGTGAAGATTCAAAGTAAGTGTATGTTTAATCTTTTGGATTTTAGAAGGGGTTTTGGTTCAAAGATCATAGGAAATGCATGAGTATGAGTATTTTAGGATCAATTTCATGCATTTGGTTCTTTGGGTTTGTCAATTGAATGTCTATTTATTTGGTATTTTTGTAAATGTTGAAGAAAATCAAGAGAGGCAAGAGGCGCAAGAGGAGAGGCACATTTGAGCAACTTTTCAAGCAAGGGAATTAAGGTGGGTTTCATTTCTATAATTGAGTTAATGAGCCATAAATGTTCTTTCAAATATAGGGAATTAAATGATTTCCAGCTACCTTGAAAATGTGCATATATTGTTCTTTAAGATGGTTTGAAAATGTGCCATAAGTTTTTGTATATGAACTTTGTGAATGAACTTTGAGTGATATGAGAATGATTTCAAAATTGTTGTATTTTGTGGCTTTTGAATGAGTTGTGAAATGGCTTTGATGCTTGGCATAGGAATGTATTTAAACGAGTTGTGAAATGTTGATGGAAATGCATATGAAGTATGCCATGTGCATGTTAAATAAGTTTTAGAAATGTGCCATTTGGGCAATTGGTTTTCAAGTCATGAATTACATGTTATATGGGTTTGTGGTGGTCCCCTAAGTTAAGTCAAGTGCACTTGTCAAAAGGCTTCTTCCTCCTGCCCACTAGTGGCATGGAGCTCCTCCATGGACTCCCCTAAATTCACGGCTACACAATACTGCTATGCGGAAATGTGTAGTACATTCTGTTTTTGGATCCACCCAAACCATTCCAATGTGCTTATGTGTACTTGTGACAAATTTAGTTAATTCATTATGTTTGATGTTATGAATTGCTTGATAAGCTGTGAATTTGGGAAATATATGTTGCATGGTTTTCAATGTGAATTTTGTTATGGAAATGAATAATTCAAGGGTTTTCGCTTGTTCCTCGTTATAAAACTGTTACCCACGAGCGTTAAGCTTACCCCCATTCCTTCCCATCCGCAAGCGATGAGCAACATTTCGAGTGATCGAGTCAATCGTCAAGGCATCACTCCAATTTGTATATTTTGCTCTTTTGAAGTTAGATTTTTGTAAAACAATGCTTTAGCTGCATTTTGAGAAATTATATCTCTTGTCACATTTGTATTTTGCATTATATTGTAAAGTGGCTCGAAATGCCCACTAAAGTGTTGTAAAACTCTTATTTTGATGTGAATGAAATATTTATACATTATAGTTGCTTATGGCATTTCATGTTTTTGCATTGCAAATCTTAAGTTTCCATAGGGGTAAGATTTGTGATCTAGCTTTGAGAGAAAAACTGCACTAATCTAGGATGAATTTAATCAAGTTGTCTTCATAGAAGTTGTAGTTTTTCCTTTTAGCTTTCCAATGATATAAAGTATGTGATTTTTGGATGTCGGAGTTGAGAGATATGACCGTTTGAGTAGGTGATGTTGCATAGAATGTGTCACCGAAGGTTACACGGCCTGACCGTGTAAAATCACACAGGCCGTGTGTTTCTAGCACAGGAGCGCAATTTTCACCCGAAGGTTAGACGGCCTGACCGTGTAAAATCACACGGGTCGTGCGTTTCTAGTGCAGGAGCACTATTTCAGCTGAAGGTTACACGGCCTGATCGTTTAAAATCACACGAGCCATGTGTTTCCAGCGCAGGAGTGCAATTTTCACCCGAAGGTTACACGACTTGACTGTGTAAAATCACACGGGCTATGTGTTTCCAGTTCAGGAGCACTATTTCACTCGAAGGTTACACGGCCTTCTCGTGTTGGTTTTCACGGTTCGTGTTTTTGACCCTTCAAATGACAGAATTTCAATTTCTAGGTCTTCACAAAAGTTGTAGCCCTAGAAGTCTTCTTTCAAACTGTCTAAAAACGAAGTCAATCTGACATCCATAGTGAGAGTTATGGCAATTGCGCCAAGGCATGTACAAGGTGAGTAAGAATATGAACATGTTGGATTCATTTGGCTATAACTTCTTCGACCGACCTCCAATTGAGGTGATTCTTGAAGCGATAGATTCCTAACACGTTGTACTACCTTCCCACAAGAAAAAAATTTATAGCCTTTGGTGTTGAATTCAAAAATTCGGATGGAAAGGAAGTGAGGGTAAAGAGGTTGGAAACTCACATACGCTTTTCAATTTCCGGATCGATAGTTAGGCTTCAGAAGCGGGGCCCAACACCACCACTTTCTCCCAACTCATCACAAACATATTTCGGGTCCACAACATCCTAGAATTCAACAATGATAGCTATTTTGACCCGGCCCCTCTATTTCGTTACGTCCGCCTCAAACAACCTCAACTCCAACCTCCCCCCCGATCCCCTCCCCATTCCACCCCACATCTTGATGTTGTTACCACCCATGCCACTATAATGCCAACCGAGGACGATCCTCCAGCTCTGGCCCCTCCTAAGCTCGCCACTTTACAGACCCTTGGTAGCCGAGTGGTTGCTCTACAGGACACTCTCCTACAGGTGGTAGTCAGACAGGATCAAGATCGGTAGTATCGCCGACAGATGGATGCCTTAATTGCCGCGCACTTTAACTTCCAGATTCCTTTTGATGAAGATGACCCTCTTGACAGTGCGGGCACATCAGGGGCAGGTCTTTCTGACACTTGGGATGATCACCCCATGGAGTAGTTCGAGTCGTTTCCTTTTGTTTGTTTTATTTTTTTAAGTTTTTTTAGTTTTAGTTGTCGGATACTCAGTTCACTTTTGTACTGTCTAGAATTATTGACCTGATTTTCATATAATTGTCTTTGTCCTTCCACTAGCTGTTGTTTTCATCCGCATTCCACTTGCACTTGATTGCATACTTGTGTTTACTATTTTCATCATTAAGGACAATTTGATGTTCAAGTGTGGGGGAGTTTGTGCTAATTTTCCATTCTTGTTATGCATGTGCATCATTTTCGGCCATTTAATTGCTTGTGCAAGTCAATTGTGCTTAATGTTCAAATTTTAAACTTGGTTATTAAGGCAAGCCGCTCGTTTTCACATGTTCCTGTCATTTTTCCCTGCGACGACCACATTCTTCACCGCAGTGACGTTTGCGTACTGACTTGTTCGCCGCGGTGCACTCTTGGTTTCGCCGCGGCGACACTATACCTTTACATAAACTGTTTTTAAAATTGCCTCTTTTCAATCATTCTCCTCAATTAGATTCTTTTCACTTCTATGTATTGAGAATTTTATAAATTTCAAAGCGGTCCCTGTGTTCTTGAAAATACTATCTATGTTTTTAAATGATAGCTGGCTTTGGCCAATTCATTTTTAATGTTTTCAACACAAAGTAAGTGAAGGTATGCCGATAAAGTAGCGCCTTACGCTTTTAAACCTTGAGATTGTTTAATTGAGATACTAACCTTGTTGGAAGGATATTGGAGCCTGAATTATTTCATTTTTTGTGTGTATCTGCTTATTTTCGTATCTCTCTAGAACTTGTTTTAATTCTTGATCGAAAGTTGATAAACTAAATTTTTTTTAACATGATAGAGGCATTCTTTCAAAACCCTGCTGACCCAAACACAAACCCATAAACACTTATCCATTGCTAGCCTCTTGAGCCATACTTTTGAGTACATCTACATGTCTTGTTATTGTTGTAAATATTTTATCTCAGTTTTTACTTTTAGTCTTTGGAAAAAAAATCAAAATAAATTAGTTATTAAGGAAAACCAAGAAAAACAAGAAAAAAATATATTCGTAAATAAATCAAACGGCTTCCCAATAACTGAAAAAAAAGGTTTCTCAAAGTAAACTTGTTAAGTGATAGATTATATTCTTGTTTGTGTAAATGTTTTCTTACTCACAGTTGACGTTTATTTCCTAATTGTGTGCATGTACTCATTGTTCTTTTTCTTTCTATTATATCCATTTCATTTAGCCTTCCGCACATTACAACCTAGAAAAGCCCTAATGATTTTCGAAATTATAGTTCTTGTAGTGGAGAGGTAGAACTATCACAAGCTTATGGTAGAGAATGGACTAAGCAGATTTTAGAGT
>JANITX010000003.1:38771142-38782197 GCA_027564395.1 Erythroxylum ulei | reverse complement strand
TTGATTTTTCATGGTCTTAAGGAGTGATTTTGAAGTTTGTTCAAGAAGGAAAGAGGAAGAGGGGGATTAGAGCTTCCATTTGAGCCAAGAAAAAAATTGATTGGTGAAGATTCAAAGTAAGTGTATGTTTAATCTTTTGGATTTTGGAAGGGGTTTTGGTTCAAAGATCATAGGAAATGCATGGGTATGAGTATTCTAGGATCAATTTCATGCATTTGGTTCTTTAGGTTTGTCAATTTGAATGTCTATTTATTTGGGATTTTTGTAAATGTTGAAGAAAATCAAAAGAGGAAAGACGAGCAAGAGGAGAGGCACATTTGAGCAACTTTTCAAGCAAGGGAATTAAGGTGGGTTTCATTTTTGTAATTGTGTTAATGAGCCATAAATGTTCTTTCAAATATATGGAATTAAATGATTTCCAATTACCTTAAAAATGTGCATTTATTGTTCTTTAAGATGGTTTGAAAATGTGGCATAAGTTTTTGTATATGAATTTTGTGAATGAACTTTGAGTGATATGGGAATGATTTCAAAATTGTTTTATTTTGTGGCTTTTGAATGAGTTATGAAATGGATTTGATGCTTGGTATAGGAATGTGTTTAAATGAGTTATGAAATGTTAATGGGAATGCATATGAAGTATGTCATGCACATGTCAAACAAGTTTTAGAGATGTGCCATTATGGTAATTGGTTTTCAAGTCATGAATTACATGTTATGTGGGTTTGTGCTGGTCCTCTAGTTAAGTCAAGTGCACTTGTCAAAAGGCTTCTCCCGCCTATCCGCTAGTGGCATGGAGCTCCTCTATGGACTCCCTTAAGTTCACGGCTACACAAGAATGCTATGCAGAAATGTGTAGTACGTTCTATTTTTGGATCCACCCAAACTATTCCGATGTGCTTATGTGTACTTGTGACAAACTTGATTAATTCATTATGTTTGATGTTATGAATTGCTCGATAAGCTGTGAATTTGGGAAATATATGTTGCATGGTTGTCAATGTGAATTTTGTTAAGGAAATGAATAATTCAAGGGTTTTCGCTTGTTCCTCGTTATAAAACTGTTACTCACGAGCATTAAGCTCACTCCCATTCCTTCCCATCCACAGGCGATGAGCAACATTTTGAGTGATCGAGTCAATCGTCAAGGCATCACTCTAATTTGCATATTTTGCTCTTTTGAAGTTAGATTTTTGTTAAACAATGCTTTAGCTGCATTTTGAGAAATTGTATCTCTTGCCACGTTTGTATTTTGGATTATGTTGTAAAGTGGCTCGAAATGCCCACTAAAGCATTGTAAAACTCATATTTTGATGTGAATGAAATATTTATACATTATGGTTGCTTATGGCTTTTCATGTTTTTGCATTGCAAATCTTAAGTTTCCATAGGGGTAGGATTTGTGATCTGGCTTCAAGAGAAAAACTGCACTAATCTAGGGTGAATTTGATCAAGTTGTCTTCATAGAAGTAGCTTTTCCTTTTTGCTTTCCAACGATATAAAGTTTGTGATTTTTAGATGTCGGAGTTGAGAGATATGACCGTTTGAGTAGGTGATGTTGTATAGGATGTGTCACCCGAAGGTTACGCGGCCTGACCGTGTAAAATCACACGGGGCGTGTGTTTCCAACGCAGGAGTGCAATTTTGACTCGAAGGTTACACGACCTAACCGTGTAAAATCACACGGGCCGTGTGTTTCCAGTGCAGGAGCACTATTTCAATTGAAGGTTACACGGCCTGCCCGTGTTGGCTTACACGGTCCGTGTTTTTGACCCTCTAAACGACACAATTTCAACTTTTGGGTATTCATGAAAGTTGTAGCCCTAGAAGTCTTCTTTCAAACTGTCTAAAAACAAAGTCAATCCGACATCCATAGTAAGAGTTATGGCAATTGCGCCAAGGCACGTACAAGGTGAGTAAGGACATGAATATGTTGGATTCGTTTGGACATAAATTCTTCGTCCGACCTCCGATTAAGGTGATCCTTAAGGTGTTAGATTTCTAACACATTATCCTAACTTCTAAAAAAAATTATAGCCATTGGTTTTGAATTTAATGAGATTGATTGGAAGAAAGTGAGGGTTCGGTTAGGAAAGCACGTTTGGGCCATGAACATCCTTTGGTTTCTTAAGCATATCTTGAGATATAGAGCTCTGATTGAGGTGGTTCTTGCTCCAAAATAAATTAAAGATTAAGAGCTACAATTTTAAAGAAGTCAATTGTGACTTTTGTGATTTTATTGTGTGGGCTCGCCTTTGTAGCTTGAGATGTTATGAGAATGATGAGGAGCCGATGATGGCCGATTAGGGTACATTGGCATAACCCTACAAGGAAACCCGTTCTGCTCTATGATTCAGGATAGTTGGATGTCGAAAACGGGGCCCAACACTTCCAATCTTAGCCTTCTATTATTCGTATGCATGTGGAGGATACTTTGGAGTAAAGAGGATTACCCATATAGTATTGGAGAGTGGCTTCTACTGGCCGTCATTATTTAAAGATGGACATATCTTTTGCAAATCATGTGACATGTGCCAACGGTCAAGTAACTTGTCCCATAAGAACCAAATGCTACAAACCCCCATTCTTTTCTGCAAAATTTTTTATGTATAGGCTATTGAATTTATGGAACCTTTTCCCCCATCTTTTGGTTTTAATTATATATTGCTTGATTATGTTTCCAAATTGGTGGAAGCTAAGGCCACCAAAACTAATGATGCCAAAGTTGTTGCAGTTTTTTTTTCAAATCTAACATCTTTTCTATGTTTGGGATGCCAAAGGCAATCATAAGCGATAGGGGAACCCATTTTCATAATAAGTTGATGGAAAAACTATTTAAGAAATATCAGACCATGTACAAAGTTTTCACCTCTTACCATCCCCAGACTAGTGGCCAAGCTGAAGTGTCAAATCGTAAAATTAAGTCAATCCTGGAGAAAACTATTCATCCAGATAGAAAGATTAGAGTGTGAGGCTGGAAGATGCATTATGGGCTTATAAGATGACTTATAAGACACCAATTGGAATGTCTCCATATAGACTATGGTGGAGTTACAACACAAGGCGTATTGGGCTATAAAGCAATGTAATATGAATTTAGAAGATGCATTGTAGGCTTAAAGGATGACTTATAAGACGCCAATTGAGATATCTCCATGTAAACTGATGTTTAGTAAGCCGTGTCACATTCTAATGGAGTTGTAACATAAGGCGTATTGGTCTATAAAGCAATGTAATATGAATTTTGAAGACATGGGAGAGCATTGAAATTTGCAATTACAAGATGAGGAACGAATCTTATCAGAATGCAATGATTTATAAGGAAAATATGAAGGCTTTTCATGACAAGTTGATCTTGAGGAAAAACTTCCTTGTGGGTCAGAAACTGCTTCTCTATAACTCCAAACTCATACTATTTTAAGGTAAGTTACGTTCCTGTTGGTTCGGTCCATTTGTTATTAATCATGTCTTTTCTTTTGGTGTAATTGAGATACGGAGTTTGAAAACAAAAATGACATTCAAAGTGAATGGACATCACTTGAAGCAATATTATGAAGGTTTCCAAACAGCGAATATGGAAGTATTGATGTATGAAGACATAAATTGCATCACTTGATGAGGGCAATATAGAGTTAAGCCAACGACATAAAACAAAGGCGCTGCTTAGGAGGCAACCTAAGGAAAGTTGATTTCTTTTTATTTAGATTCTTGCATTTTTTGTTTTCATTCAATACTTTATTTCTTACATTTAATGTTACATTAGGGGTAAAATAAGTTTTAAGTGTAAGGGTGGGATCTTAGTTTTCATTCATGTTTTTAAGTTTTTTTGTTGCTTAAGTGTGTTTCTTAGGTGTTTTAAAAAATTAAAAAAAACATTTTCTTTTTTATTGCTTTTAAGACTATATGAGAATGAATTGATTAGGAAATTTATAGCAACTTGGGCATATAATTTTACTCTTACGATTGGTCAATATACATTATCTTTAGAAGAGTAGTGACAAGTGGTAGACACAAGATTTTGAGCCTTTATAGACTGACACATCCATATCAATCTCATTGTCTTTTATTTTTGTATGACCGTCATGACATGTACATCCTGACTTTGCTTTGATTTTCTATTTAAGACCACATTTTTATCACATGCATTAACATGAAAACGATATAGGAATTTTTTTGTTTCGTAAGCTACATTAGCTAAATAGGCTACCCATTGATATGAAAGCTAACCACTTTACATGCCTTAAACCTATCAAAATGTCTTACTTAAGCTTTAAAGCTAGTGGAGCATTTGTTGATTGTTATTGTTTACGGATGTACAAAAGTGTAAATGTGGGGTGTGCACATGTGTGGGTTGGTTATAATTATTGGAATTTTATTTTTTCTCTTATCAATGAATTCCAATGTAATGTAGCTTCTTTCAATTTTTTTATTTATAAAGAAAAGATAAGAAAGAAAAAAAATAAAAAAGCATTTAAATAAAAAACATCAAGGAGGAAATGCACTTATTTTGCAAAGTTATTCATGATTTGTTTTTTTGCCTCCTAAAGTTGTATGCAATGGGTGATTTGAGTGCAAAGCATATGAGTTAGATGTTGTTTTGAAAGATCGCCACTTATGGATATAATGTATCGTTTTGTTATCAATTGTATGAGTGATTCCTTATATTGGTTATGCTTCATGTGATTTATGGTGTGAGGGCTTAAATCTAAGATATGGAATATAGTTTTTGCATTCATCATAGCTGAGGGCACCCAGTTTTGAGTGAATATTAGTTTTTTCACTTAATATTCCATTGAGTGTTTTGTTGTTTCACTAACTTTGATGGCCTTTGCGCGACACTATCCAAATATATCTCACCTTAACTTTTGCCCACATTAAAGTCTTGATGCATGATTATGCATGGAATCCTAGTGGTGGAGAAATGAAATGATATGTAAAGTTTTGGAATGTCATGATTATGAATGGTGTTTGACACACCTATGGATCATGGCTATTTATACACACTTGTCCAAGTCCATGACTAGATTACTCAGTTTCTAAAGGTGATTATTGTTGATTGATCATGAGTGGAGGCATTGAATGTTAAGTTTTTTCTATGATTTGAAAGTTAATTCTCTTTACTTGTGGCTATCTATTCTTAGGAAATATGAAAAATGAGTAAGTGTTTTTGTTTGTGACTTTGATTTTGTGGGGGAACCTGATGCATGCTTGATTTTGTATACATTCATTTCTTAGCATAGTAATTATTGTTGTGAAATGATTAAGATACTCATTTTAGTTCATATTTGATTTTAGGTAAAATTTGGAAAAATAAAAGGTAAAATGAGTTAAGAGCACATTCCTTAGTCCAACATTTTGATGTTCAAACTCAGTTACACTTGTGGAACAAGAAGGAGATGGATTAAGACAATGATAGGACAAGAAAGCACAAGAATAAGAAGAATTCAGCAAAATCTAGGAGATACATAGTTGTGTATGCAATTGGAAGACACATTTTGGACTTACACGGTTGGATACACAATCGTGTATCCAACTGTATATCTTCACAAGGTTCACATTTTTTTGACTTATACAGTTCATACGTAGTCTTGTATCAAATCATTTATATGCCCAGAAACCTAATTTTTCATATAAATAGAACATTTGGACAACAAAAAGAATGAAAATCAATTTGGGACTTCATGAAGGGCAGAAAACTTACTCTTTCAAGAACTATGGAGTGCTAAGCTTCTCTGTTCTAGTTTGGAGGTAAAATCGAAGCCTAGGATCATGTTAAGCATATCTTTTCATTGTTTTATGTCGAATCCCTCTCTTTATGGATTGTTATTGTTGTTTTATGTTTATTGATTTAGGTATTGCAAAGATGATCTGAATGTGTTCATTGGATTGTTCTTATGAAAACCTATTGCTATAATCTTCAATACAATATGTAATCGTTATGTTTTAGATTCGTTTGTAGCTACTAATGAAGGTGAATCATTAGGAATAATGTAACATAGGTTAAGTAACCCGAACTTGTGTGGTTACTAACTTGATTGGTCTATTTTTCATATTCGTAATATGACTGTCTAATTAAATCTAGAGAGCTTGTTTTAGGTTGATTGATAGTTAGGTTTAATTAAAAAGCTTGTTTTAATTAAACGCGACCTAAGGGAAAATTGAGATTAACATAACTTAGTGTTAATCTATGACCAATAGTTTTAGGAGAGGTGTGGAAACATTATAAGAAGTTTAATTGTGTGTAGGTTAAGATCGATCTGAGAACCAGATTCTAACACATTCATCACTTTAGATTGTTTTTAGTAATTTTTTTTGTTAGTTTAATTTTACTTTGTTTTATTAATTGCATTCAACCAAACACCCCTCCCCCTTCTCTTAAACACAAATTATTTTCATTACAAAAATTACACATAAATTCCCTTTGGATACGATACCTGTTCGCCACTACTACAAATTTTTAGTGTGCAGAGTTAGGTTTATTTTGTGGTGCACTCGACATGCACTATCAATTCCCTTTATATTTACTGATTAAACTCACATAATACATGATGTTTAATTTTGATGTAATTTGATACATCAAAATACCAACAATTTATTTGTAAAGTGCGATTTCAACTTTCTTCCCTTCTTAATCTTTATGCAGTTTCTAGTTAAACTTAACTTGAGTATTTATAAGATTAAAATCCTTCATCTAAAAACTATCTAGGATTTCTCCCACAAATTTCTTTTAGCTAACAAATATCTAATCAACTGATTATTCCACTTCCATAATGAGAAAGTAATGTATCATACCAAAATCAGATATTTTAAACTCATTTATCATAGACTTCTTGAATTCTTTAAGCAGAGCATCACAACCCAACAAATACAAGATTATCGACATACAAGAAAATAATGGACATTTTTTTCCTTTATCTCTAATGTTAAAAAATTTGTGTGCTTACAAAGACATCTTAAAAACCCATCTTTAAGAAAATAGTTCTCAATATGATTATACGAAGTCTGCGGGCCTTGGTTTTTGTTGTTTTTCTCAATATCTAAATTATATTCTCATCTCTAATCTTGACATAAATAAGAGGTTATTTAAAAAAAAATACATACTCTTCTAAGTACCTATATAAGAATGTTGAGTTCTTGTAGAAAGATAAAGCAAGAATTTTATGTCACTAATGCAAACACCATCCTAATTGTGTCCTGTCTTGCAACTAGAGCTAAAACTTTATATAGTCGAAACCATATTGTTGCTTATATCCTTTAACCACCAAGAATGCCTTATTCTTATTTACTTTATTGTCTTCTTTAATGCTTGTTTTCAGGAGCCACTTTATACTAATGATTGTATGTCCATTGAGAAGATGGAATAGCTTCTAAGTGACACTTCCTTTAATGACGTCAACTTCATCATATATAACCTTTCACCATTTTCCTTCTTTAACAACACTTTTAAAAGTTGTAGGTCAAAATCTAAAAATAAAAAAAGTAATTAGATCTTCAATTCCAGTTACCTCATAATCTTCCATCAAAGTAGACCATATTTTAATTCAACGAAGAGATTGAGCCTCTTCTTTATTAACTTCAACAAATGCTGGTGAAGTTTTAATAGCTATTGGAGTTGTCCTTTTTGAATTTTTAAGTATACAGAGTGCTAAAATTTGCACATATTCAACATTCTAGTTATAGAGGACTTGGGTATATTGTTGCCTATTCCAATCCTAAATTTTCTCTTCATCAAAGATAATATCTTTGCAAGTCACAATCTTCTTTATTAGTGAATTAAATAATTTATATGCTTTAAATGCTTTAATTACACTAAGAAATATGTATTTTTTAGCCTTATCATCAAGCTTCTTCCTTTTCTTATGTAGGACAAGCATATACGCAATGCATCCAAAGATTTTAAATTGATACAACTAATCCTTGCTCACTCCAAACCTCTTTTAGTGTTATATTTTCAACAAAAAAGGTTGGATTTTTGTTCAAAAAATGAATTCTCTAATATGCTAATCTAACTAGAAAGTCTTTAAAACTCTTACTCTTTCCAAAAAGCTTCTCACCACATTAAGAATGCTTTATTTTTCCTCTCTAATACACAATTTTGTTATGGTGTATATATGACTATAAGCTCTCTTTGATCATAAATTTCATATGAACACTTTCTTTATGAAGATAATGTAATTTTTTTTCCTTACAACAGACTAGCACTAAGTTTTTTTATAAGTTAAAATGGATTCATTAGCAAGCCTAAAAGCGCAGTAAAAAAGTTATATTACAGGGCTATTCTATCATTTAATACAACAAAATATAAAGGGCTTTACACATTATAACCCTTGGGAAAAAGATGAGCTTAATTCTTGAGTAATCTTATGTGCAATTAGAATTTCTATGATCCAATAGTAGATTTTGTGACCAAGAGCCTGCTTGCCTATTTAATATTTTTTAAGATTCTTAGGTTCCTTTCACTCCATATTAAATACACTAAACAAATTAGGGTTAATGATACGAACCCACTGGGTGACCTGCCTTAAGTGTTGGACCCCGTTGCCAGAGCCCAACATTCGGAGTTACAAAATGTGAGAAAACTCATTCTTCTATTCAGAACAGATTTTGGGAAACTTCTAATTGGAATTTCAGTTTCACTTCTTTAGAACATTTGTTCCCCATTGTCTTAAGTTTCTAATAACACCAAAAACATTCAATTTGGTTTAGAAATCTGAAAGTTATAGCCCAAACATTTTTGGACTATTATTAAACCAAGATTGCACACTATACTCGAGTTCCATCCAGAAATTGAAAGTCTTAGAGACTGAATTAAAAATTAATTTCTTCAAATAATTTGTAGCTC
Source organism: Erythroxylum ulei (assembly GCA_027564395.1). Classification (NCBI taxonomy): domain Eukaryota; kingdom Viridiplantae; phylum Streptophyta; class Magnoliopsida; order Malpighiales; family Erythroxylaceae; genus Erythroxylum; species Erythroxylum ulei. The sequence continues at coordinate 38,773,355 of JANITX010000003.1, read as the reverse complement.
CATGTCTCTAGTTTAGTTAGTAATAAGGATCATCTTATTTAGAGCTCTACAGTTCAAGATATCACCAAAATACTGAAGCATGTTCAGTAAAAATATCCAACTCATACTCTTTCAACCGATCCTCTCACTTTGATTCAATCAATCTTTTCAAATTAATACCAAAAGCTATAAATTTTCATAGAGAGTTAGAGAAATTTGTTAGGAATCCATTGCTTTAAAAATCAGGTCATTTGGAGGTCGGACAAAAAAGTTATGACTAAAAGAGTGAGAGGTGTTTAGGTCTGGGTGAGAGTCACGGAGTCGCAATCGCAACTTAGTGCGCAACCGAAATGTGATGATCGCAACAATGAACAATCGTTCCGCAAAGTCGCGGTCGCAACTTGTCACGATCGTGACTTTTCCTTTCCTGCTTTTCTTCTCCAACCTGTTTTGGTAAAAAGCGCATAACTTTCACTAGGAATATCAGATTAAGGTCATTCAAAGACCGTTTCGAAGAAGACTTCTAGACCTACAACTTTCATGCAGACCTCAAAAACAATTTTTGCTTCTATAAGGGTTAAAACTTCCAATCAATGTAGATGTCCCAAAAGTCTACCCTAAGCAGTATCACAAACTTCAAATGATCATAACTTCCAGCTCCAATATCGAAAAATTTCATACTTTATATCATTATAAAGCTAGAAAGATAAGCTACGACTTTCATGAAGACAACTTTGGCTAATTCTACCTAGATCTATACAGTTTTTCTTTTGAGTTCTGAACATAACCTCTACACCTATGAAAACTTGCAAAATGCTATATCTCTTTATATCAACCCACAACTAGGTACCTTTCGGTAACTCTTAAACCTCACCTCAAGTAATTCATCCTATACAACCTTTCCAATTTCTAACATGCTATTCTAAAACAAACACCCATTTTCAATTTCAACAAAGTAGAATATGCGCATACACATTCCTCTTCCACAACTATCATACTCAACCTATAAAGTAGCATAATCATATACGAAAAGGAAATCCTTAAATTCTCATTCTCATTAGTAAGCAAAGTACATATTTGAACAAGCTTTATTTACATATCAACATACACATCACTAACTTAACACAAGATGCAAAATACATTAGATGCTCAATATTTGATATGCTTATAAAGCTATCCAAGTCTAGTCACTAACATAGTTACAAAAGTCTCTAATATCTTGGAGTTTCCGATGCCTTGCAAGGTTTAACACTCGTCTTGTTTTTCACCTGAGGAGTGGAAAAATATAGGATGAGCTACAAAGCTCAGTGGCTAATAGATTTATAACCATCGAAAATTACCACAAATTCAAGCATATGCATTTAAATGTCTAGCAATTCAATCATTCACCAATTTAACTCAAAACTCATAATTAAGCAGTTAATACATAACACATAACATAGACTATATCCATTAAGCAAATCATTCAAATGCATCATACTTAATAATTTAAAGATGCAATGCACAACCAAATGGCTCGAGGGGTCCCATGGGTACGAAATGGAGAAACCGAAGTTTTCACCATGAACAAAATGAGTCCATTTTCGGAGCTCATATGCCACAAGCGGGCAGCTGGGAGAAGGCTTCTGTCTACGTGTACTTGATGAATGAAATGGTTCCTCTCTCGCCCAAACAAAAGCATATATTTATTTTATCATATGCTCATATTTTCATGCTTTTTCCTTCTTTTCATTTAATTCAAAGTGTTATAACCTCTTCAAGGTATAACATAATCACAATGCATAATACATTTCCAATCAAGTCACAACAATTCAATATCAATTGATTAACATTCACACACATAAGCAAGAATTTGCATAATCACACAATAACTATAAATAAATTACTCACCTAATTAGCTTACATTTCAACCAAAAATAATAATTAGCTTACAAAATCCAAGTCAAGCTTGCCTTTCCTCTTGCTCTTGGATTAGGTTCCCTTGATTTCCTAAATAAAATCAAATTTTCCATTCAATCAAATTTCCAATAAAATGCATAAAGCTTTAAAATCATAAAAATGAAGTAATTGCTAAATTGAGCTTGGAACTAACTTACCCATGGTCTATCTAAGTTAAAAAGACCAACACCTAGTTTAGAAATCCTAAAAATTAAATGAGTCTCTCAATCATCTTCTTCCTCCATTCATTCCCAACACAAAACCCATCTTTTCTACTTCCTTTTTCAAACCAACAA
>JANITX010000003.1:38757184-38771042 GCA_027564395.1 Erythroxylum ulei | reverse complement strand
TAAAGTTGGACCCAATATGATTATGGATTTTTGTACTTTTAATGGCTAGTTTAAAGTATTGTTGAACGTTGTAATGATTGGAAATGTTTACTTATTAACGTGAGCTCAAATTGTCTACTGTTGTCTGTGCGTGTGAGTGTATTCAAAACAAAAAAAACAATTATACTGAGTGTTTGACTGTATTCGAGCATACCACTCTCGTGAGGCGCGAACTCGGATATCACCCACGATATCGGGTTCGGGTCCTGCAGGAGTCGGGTGCTACATAAGATGCAAAAAAGGTTGATCAGTCCTTTGATAAGTCAGATTTGCATTCCACCAAGAACATAAAAGAAAAGGCAAAGTAGGTAGGAAAATAACTAAATTTTTATTGATAATGATGATGATCTTGTAATACATCAAATAGCCTTTTAAATAGGCATTATAATATCTTAATCCTATAAGGAAAAATTTTTACCAATTCTTAGTTCATACCTAATTAGGAAAGACCTAAATAAGAAAGGGAATCTTTAATGTGAGGATAAAAATTAGTCTTGAATGTGGATATCTCCTAAATTAAGGAAACAATCTGATTTATCAAGATATGAATGAAATTGTTTTTTGAAAATTAAAAGAATATATTCACATTAGTAAAAACTATTACGCGATTAGATTGAGGTTCATATTAGACAACTAACCCAACTAATTTTCAATTTACAAACAGGTGGGGGACCATCAATTCTCTGAACAAAAGGTAACAGGCTCGTATAACTATAAATGCCATTTGTGTTTGATGTCCTGGGTGAGTTGATTCTTCACGTTTTTAGCAAGTATAACTGCTCATAGCCAATTGAGAATTTTGTCTACTACTTTATATTTTTTTCGCAGTTTGTTCTTGATATAGGTGCTTATTCCTTTCCTTCCATAACGAATAAATTGTTATCGCAAAACTAGCCTTCAGTAGCACCATATTCGGTTGTCTAGGCCTAGATAGAGATATAAAGAAATTTAACGTAGATGCCCATTCATATGTATGGTTCTCCAGGTTCATCATGTGTTAAATTCTTCCCCAGACTACTTTGGAGTAACGGCAATTGAAGAAAAAATGGTTGCGGGTTTCCTCAAGCTTCATGTATAGCACACACGTTGTGTCTTGGGTATCATACCAACCATTCTTTATCTTTAATTGCCAAGTACATAATAACAGAAGCTTTGTGATTTATTATGTGCTGCCAAATGAGTTTATACCAATCCACTTTGTGATATAACTGATTAAGCAAAGCACGATATGAGCTATTGGTGAAGGAACCTGACGAGTGAGGTGAGCACATAATGTTGCCTTCACTTTTGTATCTCGTAATACAGGCAGGAAGGTTTCTAATGAAGTAAATCCCCTGAAGTTCCCGTTCCATTGCCTATTAGATATAATACTCGCTACTTTTGAATGGTGAGGTAGTCTATTATTGCAAATGACCCAACTCTGGTTTATGGATTGCATGACTCACAAAAGACCAATTATCATACCAGAAGGATGTGTCTTGTCCATTCCTAACTACATGTTTAATGTATGGGTAAATAAAGTTGCGTAGACTCAGTAGCTGTTTAAATATCCGAGAATGTTAAGTCGAAGGGAAGACCAAAAATGAGTGTTGCGAAGATGTATCTAATGGATCCACTTAACCCATAACGCTCTTCTATCATTACAAAGCCTCTATATCCTTTTACTCATCAACACCTTCTGCATAGATGACACTGAAATGATGCCTAACCCTTCTTGAATCTTCAGTTTAGTGATCTCACTCTACTTTACTTTTTCTTTCTTAGCATTGTCAAATGATCCCATCCATAGGAAAGCTTTAAGTATTTTGTCTATTTCCTTAAGCACTTTCTTAGGTAAAACTAAGTAAGCAGCCCAATGCATATACATGTTATTCATAACCAAAATTATTTAAACCACCCTAGCAGTATAAGATAGATGTTCATTTTGCCATGCATTTACCTTACCTTTAAGCTTTTCCAAGAAAGGGATGTAGTCTGAGAATTTTAGTTTGGAGGCAGTAATAGAGAACCCTTAGATATTTAAATGATGGGTGATTGCATCGCATATCGGTAACTCTACTAAACATCTCTGGGTTACACACATCTAAAGACAAAAATAAGCTACTCTTATGTTAGTTAATCTATAGGGCCGTCCATTTGGACAATAATGTTGTTGTGTCTAGTTTATGTTGCTTTTAATTGTCTTCATATCTTGATTTTGGTTACAAATCCTTGTGTTTTGCTCCAAATGTGAGATAAATTTAGTGGAAATGGTGTGAATTTTGCATGAATGTTAATTGGATTATTTTGTGAATTTTGCATGAAGTTGAAGGGAAAGTTCACGTAATTTTTCATGAAAAGGAAAAAAAAAAGGAGAAAGTTGGTGACATAATTGTCACCACTATGACTAACACCAAAGTGTTAGTAATAATGGTGACTTAACTTGTCATTATCGTGACAAGTGCCCTCACGAGGGTGACTTAACTTGTCACCCTTATTGTAACATCCCGTTTCCATACTAAGGATTAGAACCTTAGATTTATGTAATTGATAAATAGCAATGAGAGAAAAATAATTACATTTCATGCTCATGCGTAATGTTAGCATACACACATGTGAATTTGATTATTCCACACATTACAATAAATTGTTCATGTACTCATTCGACATTTTCCAGGTATAAATGATATTAGGATTTAATGACAAGTGTCATTGAAAATTTGGAGAAAATTGGGTTGAAAATTGGAGACAAATGGATTAGTAGATTAAAAGGCCAAAAGAAGACCATGAGAAAGTGACATGTGGCAAGTGACAAGTGAAACTTGCCACACCACTTGTTTAAATCACGATTTTTATTAAATGAAAGACCATATTTTGGTCTTTTACTTGCTAATTACGATACATACTTCTTTTATCTCCATTTTCTTCATCTTTCTCTCCTTTATTCATGACCATCCCACCTCAACCTCATCATGTTGATGTTTGTTCAACTCTTTCACTTTGTTTCTTCATGATTCATTGTCTTCTCCATCTTGTTATTAAAAGAACGAGCCTATTCCACCTTAAAAAGGTTATGATCTTATATGTTGGAGGAATTAGGGTTTCATGGTGATTGAAGAAGCGTTGGGTAAATCAAGTAAGTAACCTATTAATCTTCATGGCTTTGATGAATGAAGCATATTTGATGATAGTTAGAGGTTAAACGTTCATAAGATGAGGATGGGTATATGCTAAAACGTGAATAAGTAATATGGTAGATTAATTTCTTGCTTTTGTTTTTTGATGGCTAATAGATTATGGAATGAATCATGTTGGATTAATTAAGTAAATTGTGTTTAAAGTGTGCAGGAAAAATGTTAGCTGTAACATTTTCCACTGATTATGCATCTGTAATTTAACCATAACTTGTTCTATAGATAAATGAGATAATTTTTGATTTGGATTAAATTAGAGACATATGGTTATATTTTTCATGAAGACATAGAATTCAAAATTCTGTCTTTAAGAGTTTCTACTTTTGACTTGAATTTGAGTAATGGGTGTAGTAAATTAATGGATGAATACATGTGTTTGTGTTCTGTTTTGAGAGTATGAAAACCATGATTGATGAGTTGTTATATAGATGTTATGAGTTCTAATTAACGGTATAATGAAGGTGAAAGTTATGTTAACCAAGATGTTAAGTTCTGCTCTTGAAATGAGATGAATTAAGGTTATAGTTAGAAGTGAAATGAAAGTGGAAATGAGGTTGAATATCTGCAGAAAGTTGATGATGAATATATATATGTATATGTTCTGTTTTAGTGTTCATGATCAATTATGGACTATAATTTGTTTCTGGATGATATTGAGTTGCAATGGAGTTATAATGAATGGGAAATGATGAATAATTGAACTAGAAATGATAGACTAAACATAAGGTGTTGAATGTAGTAAGTAAAGAGTTAGAAATCTAGAAAATATAAATGCAATTAGATATACTTTAGGGAAAGATTCATAACTTTTTCTGTAGAACTCGTATTGAGGTCATTTAAGTATGGTTTCGAAGAGGACTTCAAGTTCTACAACTTTTATGAAGACCCCAAGACGAGATTTGGCTGCCTAGAGGGTCAAATTTTAACATTTCTATAATAGACTAGTAAAGGTCTGCTCAGCAAACATGGATGTCTACCTAACGGACATGCACTAATCATTTGGTCTTAATTAAGGCTTAAATGGAGCTTGAATTGAACCTAGAATGATGTTTGGATCAAGTGACTAATGTGTGATATGTATGAAGTGATAATTGGGGTTATAGCTTAGTGAATGAATTGATGATATCAAAGTACCAAAGGCATGAGTATAATGTGAATAAAGATGTTCATATGATAGGAGTTGTGATTCAAAGGAGTTGAGTAATATGTATTAAGTGAGTAAATATGAATGAGAATTGGGTATTATGAGAGCATATATTGTTAGAAAAGAATTGACAAGAAATTGGTTTATGATATTAAAATGACCAAGTGTTCTTGAGGTCTAAGCTTAAGGATAAGCTAGACACATACAAAGGATAAGGATTGAATAGTGAACTTAGATTGATCATGTACAAATGCAGTGTAAATCTAAGTTCAATTAAACATATATATATTATGAAATGAGAATGAGCATAAGATGTGAATTTAGATAATATACCCAGGATTGTCATTAAGCATGCATTATACACAACACATATACATATGTATGTGATTGAGTATTCATAAAATTGTGCAATTAATAATGTGTGTGCAATATATGTTTTGCACAATGATGATACAGGACAGAACGTTCGCATCTAGATGTTTTTAGATCATGGAAGCTAATGCTAATCTAGAGCATACTGTCAGTCCACTTAGATGGTCTCATTTCATTGTTTATTATGTTTTAAATTTCTGCATTGAATTACTAAATATATGATTGATTTGAATGTGACTGTACTGATTCCAGACATTGAATGTCTGAAGCGTTTGATGCATGAATAATATTAGAAGTGCCCATTGAATGTGAATTGGACTAACTATGTGATACTTAACTTGATCGTTAAATGCCGGACCAAGTTCCGAAGAAAAATGTGAATGTGCATGTGAATGAAATAAGTGATTCACCTAAATGTTAAATGTCGGACCAAGATCCGATCAAATGTTTAAAGTGAAATAAAGTGACTGATTGATCCTGTGTGATTGATGCATTTCATTACATGAATGCATGAAACATAAAGGTTGTTGTGATTGGAGTATCCACAGAAAAAAGAGCTTAAAGCTCAGAAAGTGAAAAGGAGCTTAAATCTCAGAAAGTGATTAAAAGCCAAAGGCTTATTATGTATAATGAGCCCGGTATCTCCAACGGATACGGGACAGTTATCAATGACCAATATCTACAATAGATATGGGACAGTTATACGCACTTGGTTACAAGAACAACAATTGAAAGTGAGTCTCATGAGCATTGCATATGTATCTGATATGTATGATTCAAATAGTTTGACTAATTTCTGAATGTGATATATGTTTTAAGTGAATATGAAATGTATGTGACTCAACATGATGAATTGATGAAATGATGTGAATTATGTGATTATATGAATGGATGTGTTATGTGATTGAGTGAGCCATCGAGGATGGTCCACTCACTGAATTCGCAAAACTCAACCCAAATTTTGCAATATTTTTTAGGCTTAGAGAAGATCTCCAACTAGAAAAATTGGAGTTAAGCCACTGCATTCAAGTAAGAGATAGAGATCAGGATCAGTTCTTGTCTACATTTGTACTTCTTTAATTTTTCTATCAATTTGTGTATTCAGCAATTATTGTATCATATGTATTTGAAAAATGCTGCTTGAAATAACTTTTCAAATTGGAAATGTTTGTAAATGAGATTGATCAATAAGTGTAGTAACACTTGTGAATGAAAATGTTTACGAATATAATGGGGCCGATTTGTTTATTGATTTTTCGTAAATGCATGTGATTTTTGTAAAATTTGTAATGAGTATGATTGTTTGACTGTTCTAGCATGTCACTCTCGTAGAGTATATTCTCTAATACTATCGGTATGTTCGAGAATATGCACCATGAGAGTGAGGTACTACACCCGTGACCTATTTTTCCTTTTAATTCATCAACTTATTATGTGTCAAGTACAGGAGGGAAGACTCGAAAACCTAAACCTAAAACAGACTACAAATAGAAAAAGAAAGGAGGGTGGTGGCATACTGGACACACATATTCAAACATTCCATTATACACAAATTTCACACCAAAGACTCATTTAGGAACAAATATATAGAGAAAAAGAAGCTGGAGGAGGGAAGCAGAGAAGAGCGTCGACTGAGAAGATAGAAGAGAGAAAGAGCAGACAAAGGAAGAAGAGGTCGAAGCAGCATAAGCAGTCAGTCATTTGGGTGAGAACAAGGTAGAAGTAGAGGCGAGAGCCAATACAGGAAGCTTGAGAGTGGCTGGAGATACCGCAACTCCCTCATCCTAACACTCTTTTGATTATTTTTTTTTTTATTTATATATTTTTTTATTTAACATACTCTTGTTTTGTTGATCGACTCATACTCTTTTAGCTTTTGATAGTTTATTTCGGTTATTCGATTAGTTTATAACTTTAATACTTCTCTTATAATGATCAAAATGATATTGAAGTATTTCAATACGATGAATCTTGTTATTTTTGTGTTAGTTGATCTCTTTTTCTTGAGGATTAATATAGCTATTTTAGTCAAATACACATGATTGAGGGATTGTGTTATTATCTTATGTTTGCTATAGTTTCTAAACTGAATGGATGTAATAACGTGATCAAACTTTGATTCATTTTGGTATTAAATAAAGGATGAAGAGAAGAAGTTTAATATGAAAAGAAAAACTATAGACACTTAGGATAAGAATTAGAACTATATTAACTTAAATGGTAATTAATAGACGGATTTCTATAATTAATTCGGATGATAACTTATTGAATACGAAAGTTAGACCTAGTTTATTATTCGAGCTGATCTTAGAACCCAACTGTTAATTTTAGTAAGATGACAACCCAATCATTTCCCCTTAGTCATGCATAGGAGATTAAATTAGTGAAATTAATTTTCAAGAGTTTTCCACTTCGATTAATTTATTCATTTTTGCTCCCAATTAACTCAGTTTACTTTTCAGTTTAATTGGTGATTTCTTTTAAAGCCTTCACTCAATAAATCGGGATTGAGTGTTTAGGATTGCATCTGTTTTTATTTTTGTTCAAGGTTAATTTAAGTGAATCAATTTCTCTTCCGTAAGAGACGACCCTAGGTAAATCACTACAACTATCTTGTATACTTGTGAGTGGGATAACCTATATATTTTAGAACTTATTTGGGCATAAAACATGTCAATGTATTCATCACCACCTGCAAGAAAGTTATCTTAGCTCCAGAGAGTATAACAAGATCATTGTCTAATAGTAAATGAGTAAGTCTTTTACCTCCACAGTTAGAATGGAATTTGTATGCTCATTAGCAACTAACATCTTATCTTAGTGAGCAACCAAGACTGTTCTTCCATGACAATGGTTAAAAGGTATGAGGATAGGGGATCCCCCTGCAGAATACCTCTTGCTGTATGAAAAATTCTAGACAATTGGCCATTGATTAAAACACTAAAAGAAGCTGATGTGATACACGACATAATCCACTGCACATATAGAGCTGGGAAATCCATAGCTTCTAAACAAATTTGTAAGACGTTCCAACTGATTGTGTTAAGCTCTTTAAAAAACAATTTTCATCATGGAACTCTTGATTTTCTTGTTAGTATTATAATCTTTTACCAAATCTTGCAAAAGCATGGTATGGTCACCGATGTTTCTCTTCTGTATGAACGCTTCTTTTGAGTTTTGACTACCCACTAACAGTTTTGTAATCGCTTTGTATAGTGTATTGTAACAAGAAATTGGTCGAAAGTCCGATATATACATAGGCTCCTTAAGTTTTGACACTAGACAAAGATAAGTATGGTTATCCTCACATAGCATTTTTAATGTAGAAAAATATTCCAATACAACCTACATAAACAAGTTCCATGTGAGTTCCCATATTTGTTGAAAGAAACTGGTTAAGAACCCATCAGGTCCTGGTGCTTTAGAAGGGTTCATACTAAATATGGTTCGTTTCACATCCTCTACTGTAAATGGAACAGCAAGAGACTCCTTAATATTTGAGTTAAGCGAGCTTGCCAAAATTTATGTCATATTGTAAGTCAAAGGCTCCAATGTGTCCTTGCCCATTAGTTCTAAAAAGAATTTTTATGCCATATTCAAGAGAGCATGATGGTCAGTAATAGTGTTTCCTGAACTATCCGCCAGTTGTCAAATGCGGTTTCTATTCCGTCGTAAGAGTTGTGAGGAATGGAAAAACTTCAAGTTGGTATCCCCTTCCCATAACCAATTCACACAAGCCTTTTATTGAAGGAAATAAGTATGTACATTTAGAGCTTGCAGGTATTCCCTCAACGCGTTGACTTCAATTGCTCTTAACGCTTAATCGTAAGGTAATCATACCAATTATGTTAAGCTTCCTTAAGTAGCAATTTAAGCTGGGCAAGGGGAGAAGAATGAGTATTAATTAGAGATTTAAGTGCAACTTTGACCTTCCTCAGCTTCTACATAAGTTGAAAGGCTTTAAAGCTGTGCACGTCTTGATTCCAATATGCTTGAATGATATCTAAGAAGCCATCCATATGAGTTAGGCCATTGAATTAGTGAAAAGGAACTTTAAATTTACGGACTTGCACAAATTTTTGGGCTGGCATGTATAAATGATCAGAGAGAATGTTTTCTCAAAAAGGCACATGTCTTAATAAGTCCTAATAAGGCCTTATTCACTCAAAAAATGTAAATTTGGGCTTAATTAAATCAACATAACTAGCCTACTTGTTGATTGCGTCTTAATTATGCATGTTGGGCTTCCTTCAAACCTATGCATGATGATCAACCTTGTATTTTGGATTCCAAGCTTGGTTCACTATGTACTAAGCTTTGTCCAACATCTTGTACATGAAGATAAGTAATTAATCTTGGTAATGCCTTGGCACCTTAAATAATAGCTTCCTTTTCTTGCATCTCCATAATTAATCCTTGCAAAGCTTTTTTCATTTGTTTTTGTTCTTGCTCTATTCATTGTACCTCCAATTACTTGTAATGGGTCTCGGGAAAATTTCCTAGCATCATTTAGAGCCATTCGGTCCGTATCTTGATCCCCATCATTCCACCCCTCCTCGAAAGGATTCGTCCTCGAATCACCTACATCAAATAAAGATAAATCAGTAACATTAAAAGTAGCACTAACATTATCATAATTGATTGGCAAATTGAGCTTGTAGGCATTGTCATTGATCCTCTTCAAGACTTGAAAAGGTTTATCTCCTCTAGGCAACAATTTGGACTTTGTTTGTGTGAGAAATTGTTCCTTTCTTATATGCACCCGCACCCAATCTCCAGGTTCAAAAGCAACTTTTATACACCGCTTATTAGCTTATTTTGCATATTGTTCATTTTTCCTTTCAATGTTAACCCGAACCTTAGTGTGAAAATCCTTCACAAAATCTACTTTTTTCTTCCCATCAAGATTAGCATGTTCATCAGTAAGCAAAGGTAAAATATCCAAAGGAGCTGAAGGATTAAAGCCATACACAACTTCCAAAGGTGAAAAGGAAGTAGTAGAATGAACAGAACTATTGTAAGCAAACTCAATATGTGGCAAACATTTTTCCCATTGTTTAAAGTTCTTATGTAAGATAGCATATAACAAAGTAGTGAGTGTCCTATTAACTACTTCAGTTTGCCCATCTATTTGGGGATATGCAATAGTAGAAAATAAGAGTTTAATTCCTAACTTAGTCCACAAAGTTTGCAAAAAATGACTTAAGAACTTAACATCTCTATCGCTAACAATTGTCTTGAGCTAACCATGCAATCAGACAACCTCTTTAAAGAACAAATCATCAATATGTTTTACAACTTTGGTTTTAGAACATGCTATAAAATGAGTCATTTTTCTAAACTAATCAATAAAAAAAAATGTTATCCTTACCACTTTGAGACCTTAGTAAACCTATGACAAAATCAATAGAAATATCGATCCAAGGTTGAGTAGGCACAAGTAAAGGGGTATGTAAACTATGTGGTTTTACTTTAGACTTTGCTTGCTTACATGTTCCCCACTTGTCACAAACAGATTGCACATCATGTTTCATTTTAGGCCAATAAAAATGTTCGTGCAATATATACAAAGTCTTTTGGACACCAAAATGCCCCTATGAGTCTCTCTAACAAGTAACTCATGAATAGAACTAATAGGCACACATAATTTATCTTTCTTAAATAGAAATCCTTCATGCCTATAAAAGTCACCAAATGCACACTTATAGCAAGCATCCCACACTTGGCCAAAATTAGAATCATTTGCATACAATTCTTTAAGCAATTTAAAACTAAGTAGATTAGTTTGGAAACAAGTAAGTAATGTGTACCTTCTAGACAATGCAGCAGCCATAACGTTCTCCTTTCCATGTTTATACTTGATAACATAAGGAAAAATTTCTATAAAATCTAACCACTTAGCATGCTTTTTATTAAGCTTACTTTGGGATTTCAAGAACATTAAACTCTTATTATTAGAATGAATGATGAATTCCATTAGCCATAAGTAGTGTTGCCATGTTTGAAGAGTTCTTACTAATGCACATGATCTTAATCATAAGTAAGATAATTCAAAGTTGTCCCCATTTGGCTTTTTACTAAAATAAGCAATTGGTTTAGAGTCTTAGATCAATACAACCCCTATTCCCATTCCAGATGCATTTTATTCAACTTCAAAAGCTTTATCAAAATTGGTCAAACACAACAAAGGTGCATTAGTTAGCTTATCTTTTAATATATTAAAAGCTCTATTATGCACATCATCCCACTTAAAAACAACATTCTTTTTAACAAATTCGTTCAAAGGTGTAGCAATGGAACTAAAGTCTTTAATAAACCTTCGATAGAAACTTGCTAGACCATGAAAACTTCTCACGTCATTCGTATTCTTAGGTGTAGGCCAGTCCCTTATCTCCTTTACCTTCTAATCATCAACACTAACACCCTGTGAACTAACAATAAAACTAAGAAACACAAGAGATTCCATGCAAAATGTACACTTTTTGAGATTAGCATACAATTGGATCTCTCTTAATACACTAAAAATAACATGCAACTGTTCCACATGATCATTTAAATTCTTGTTGTAAAATAAAATATCATCAAAGTAAACTTGTATAAATTTTCCAATGAAAGCACGCAAGATATGGTTCATAAGCCTCATGAAAGTACTAGGTGCAATAGTTAAACAAAAGGGCATTACTAACCACTCATAGAATCCACATTTAGTTTTAAACGCCATTTTCTATTCATCTTCTTCTTTCATGTGAATTTGATAATAGCCATTCTTTAAATGAATTTTAGAAAACAAGCATAAGCCATTTAATTCAACAAGCATATCATCTAATCAAGGGATAGGATCTCTATACTTAACTGTTATTTTGTTTATGGCTCGGCAATCTACTCACATGCACCATGTCTCATCATTCTTTGCGACTAAGATTATGAGAACTGAACATGGGCTAAAACTTTCATAAATTTCTTTTGCATCGTGTCATCAACTTGCCATTGTATCTCCTTTGTTTCCTTAAGATTGGCTCTATAGGCAGGTCAGTTACAAATAGCAACCCCGGTAATGAAATATATTTGATGTTCAATTCCTCATTAAAGGGAGCAGTCTATGTGGTATCTCTTCGAGAAAAAGGTCCTCAAACTCTTGTAATAAAGAAACAACCACACTAGGCAAAGTAGGGTTAAGTTCATTAGTAAAAAAATAAACATCCTTGTACATAAGTACAAGTAATAACTGCCTTGCAAACATAGCACTCTTAACCTAATTTTTTTCCATCAATTACATTTAATTTCATTCTTTTCTCCCTTTGTTGAACAACTCTCTCTTGATTTTTCTTCTTGTCCTCACTCTCTTTCTTTTCTCTCATTTTTTATTTTCTTTTCCTCTTGCTCACTAATCTGATTTCCTCTCATTTTTATACTCACCCACTATCCTAATTTGATCCTCATAAGCTTGCAAAGGTTTAATAGGAGTTAGTACGATGGTTCAGTTATTAAGTATAAAAGAGTAACAGTTTATGTACTTATCATGTCTAACCTTTCTATCAAATTGCCATAGATGACCTAATAAAATGTGTCCAACATTCATTTATGCCACATCACAAAGAACTTCATCTCTATATTTTCCAATAGAAAAAGAAACTAAAACTTGCTTGGCCACTTTAATTTCTCCACATTCATTCAACCATTGTAACTTATATGGTGTAGGATGCTTGAAGGTATCCAATTTTAGCTTATCTACTAACAAAGTACTAGCAACGTTAGTACAGCTGCCACTATTAATAATCATGCTACAAACCTTATTTTTAATTTGGCATCAAGTATGGAAAATGTGCTCATGTTGCTCCACTTCATTTTCATCCTTGAACTGAATATTTAGTGCACACCCTATGACCAACATATCTCCTTGCATAAGTTCTTCGACATCAACATTAGAATAGTCCTCCAATGGTGGCATTTCATCATCACTTTAACAAACACTCTCTACATCACCATTTTCCAATATGATCATAGCCTTTTTTTAGGACATTGAGAAGCAATATATCCAAGCCCTTGACACCTAAAGCACCTAATATCACGAGATTTAAAAGAAGATTTAGTTTTGATTTTACCTTTAGAAGCAGCAACTCGGTCCTTTAACTTCACAACTTCTTTCGATTTCAAGGTTCAATTGGTGTCTTTGTCTTTCCAAGTTGACTTCCAAGAAGAGTTAGAAGTTGAACCTGATTTTCTTGATTTTTGTTTGTTTCTTAACCTTAATGGCCTTATGTAGCAATTCCCCCATCTCCACATAATGTTGTAAGTCTACCACATCAGCAATCTCTTTGTTTAAACCACCTATGAATCGAGCCATTGTTGCCTCTCGTTCCTCCTTTATGTTTGCTCTAATCATGGCCACCTTCATTTGTAGTAGTCTTCTACACTATTGGACCCTTAAACCAGCCCTTGCAACTTTCTATGCAAATCTCTATAGTAATGGTTAAGTATAAATCTCTTGCACATTACCATCTTTATTTTTTTCTATGATTGAATTGGTCTCTCATCATTCCTCCTTCTATTTATCACTAATTGGTCCCACCAAATACTTGTCTAATCTATGAATTCAAT
This sequence comes from Erythroxylum ulei, assembly GCA_027564395.1. NCBI lineage: Eukaryota > Viridiplantae > Streptophyta > Magnoliopsida > Malpighiales > Erythroxylaceae > Erythroxylum > Erythroxylum ulei. The sequence goes on along the minus strand of JANITX010000003.1, from coordinate 38,757,716 downwards.
AGCTGCAAGTTTCACTTTCTTATCCTCATAATAGTTATGCAGTCAAATACGTGCTCAACCTTTCTTTCCTACTCCAAGTAAAGCTTGAGATCATTCTTTCCTTGAAAGGATGGAATTGTCATCTTTATGCTACCTAAATTGTTATCCCTTTTGGAAAAGTTCGTCTTGCCTCTTCTAGAGTTAGAATCCTCATACTTTGATTTGTCTTCCTCTACCACCTCGAACACACACCTTCTAGTGATTTTAGAAGCTGATGAAGATTGTAAACCATCCAACTTGGTGTTCAACTTCTTAAATTATTCATTGATAGCCTTCATGAACACTTTCATGTCAAGTTCGTATTGTTCTCCTTCACTACTCATGTTTATAACCTACAAGAAAAAGTTAGTAGCAAAGTAGAATGGGATCCTCACATATTAACTCTTGTGTTTACACTTGAAATAATGTAAGTTCCACTCATGTTTCACTCTATTTTTGGTTTTTCATGATGTTAATCTCACCACTCTTGCCTTTTTTTCACTCAAACCAACCC
>JANITX010000003.1:38476284-38494778 GCA_027564395.1 Erythroxylum ulei | reverse complement strand
TTATTGGTATTAGGTTTGAAAAGATGAGGCTATTTTTGATATTTCCAATTCTTGTCCATAGGACAAGGATTTCCGTAGCTCAGTTTTGAGAGGAACAAAAATTTCTGTCCTCGTTCCCTGAGGACGGAACAAAAACTTCTGTCCTCGGTAAGCAAACAAGCCGAAGGACAGAACTTTTGTGTCCTCGTCATCCGTCCTCACCCCGAGGACGGTAACCACACACAGCATTACAGTTTCAAACCCCTTCTTAATACTGAATTGAATGACCTCGCGAATTACACGGCACAATGAAACCTCAACAGAGTGAGTACATACACTTGCTTCTTTAAAGCAATTATAATATCATTAATTACCAAGAATCGCTCTTTCTTCATTTTGTTTTTGTTTTTGATAATTCTTTCTTCATTTTGTTATACGAAGTTAAGGTGAGTTGGTAAGGGAGTTTTCTAGCTTAAGTAAGATCGCGGGTTCAAATTCGCCCTCATGCATGCAGCTATTTAAAACTTAGAGTTAGAGTTTTGCCTCTCGCAAGGGACTTACCAGCTCGAGCGAGGATTAGTCTGAGTGTAGATGACTTAAAGGTGCCTTCCTATAATTGAGGCCTTCCTGAGACACCTCGTGAAAAAAAAAAGTTTAATGAGTAACACGATATCCAATGGACATTCAATTTAAAAGATATAACACCTAACAGGGTTGAAAGGAAAAATTTTAACTTCATCGCTTATATCATAATGCAAATTCAACTTTAATATTTTGAAATACTTAAACATATCCTAAATAAATAAAAATTTAATGAAATTAATCATTCATCAGTTAAATGTTTATGTTGTTATTTTATAATTAAAAATTGAGCTCCGTTACCACGTGGCATAATGAACCCAATGTCATGTAGCATGTTGTGATCACCTACTATAAAATTTTTTAAAAAGATTTCTTACAATAATTATCATTAATCCCTAATTATGTTATTAAAATATCTAATTAGTTATTAACAGGACAAAATTTATGTCCAAATCTATAATTGAACAACATGCTTCCCTTCTCTGAGGAACAATATGGATGGACTCCATCTAGAATCCTCTCATGTTATATTTGGAGCATTGACAACATAAGCTAAAATAACTATCAAAATTTTCGTATATTTAAGGTCTATTAAAATTTAAATTAAATGCTTAAAAATGTTAAGGTTTAAGTTATATTACGACGACTACGTTGTTATTCAAAATAGACCCATTAATTGAAAGTAAAAATGGAAGAGTTTCTTTCTAAATTCTTTGCATGAGTTGCATGGTTGAGCACATTGCTAGTCTCGAGCTTGCATTCCCCTTCTTAGAATAAAATGAACAGATCACCAAATATAATCACAAAGATTATGCGACATCCAGGATCGATTGTATATGCATAGAAAACGAAAAATACATACTTGATGATTCGTTATATTCCACCAATTAAAGAACGCAGAGATTGCCTTAGTTTCCTGTAGAAACCTCCGAGGAGAAGATAGCAAGAACCAGCGTTTCAGAAACCAAATTCACAGACTAAGTCCAGTCAATTTCAAAATGTTGCCTTTGCCTTTATATATCATCTGTGAATAACTACCGTTAGTAGTTATTCATGCCTGATATCATCTGTGAATAACTACCGTTAGTAGTTACCGTTAGACCCATCATGAGTGTAAAACTCATCATATGCTAAATATCACTTCCCATTTTCAAAGAACTTTTATTTTCTTCAATCCCAACTATTTCTTCATTTTTTATTATGTTAGACTATGTCAAAGAGTTAATTTCATCCATTTGAAACAATTATAACATCCACTTATCATTACTTGAAACATGACAAAGATTTATATTATTAAAATGTTTTAAAACAAAATCATCACGCATACAAGTTAAAAGATAAAAATTTATGTCTTTTTCAAACTTAAAGAATGTACATTTTACGTTTCAATGGTTAGTAACAAAAGCATCTCAAGAGTCTAAAAAACACTTTGGAAGTGTTTAGTTTCCTTTTTTATTTACCATATAACATTAAAGTCTAAATTGTTTTCAAACTATCAATTCTAGTTCCATATTTATCTTTGACCATTCATAAAAATAATACCTTCATACGATTAACAATTAATTAGCATCAAAGGCTTCGACAAAAGACATTTCAAATTCAAGACTAGACATCCTTTACAATGGGCTAAAATTAACTCAGTAGAATAATTAAAATAGTACATGAAGTAGCTTTCATACCATACTAATGCTAAAATCAATTTTAACGTGCTAGAATCGATATGTCATTCTTATTCACTCCAGAACATGTTGGACCTTAGCTAAATTTATATGATATTGGGCAACACTCAAGGCAATCTCCATTTCAGAGCGCAACCAGAAGGAGAGAGTCAACCCGTACACACTGGAGGATTTATGACCCATTTGCAACATGCAGAAAAACTTGTAAGTATCTAAACTTTATACTTATGTTCTGATTTTTGTACTTTGATGCACGAAATTTAATTTCAATGTAATTTAATGTATGAAATTTAGAATAAAAATATATTTGTATTATGGAGAATGATAATGTTATAAATGTTCTTAAGCTATGAATGACTGTATTGTTAAGAAATTTTCTTTTGTTTAACAAGAGATAAATATCATAAAATAGAGGAAAGTCTGTTGAAATTTTTGTAAATTGTAGTTCATTTATAACATTTTATTCTGATGTAAGAAAAGTCTATTGACAGGAAGCCTACACTATGTCAGCTGTTTTAAACACCTACACTAAGAAGAATGAATGTGTGATCTTTGTCAATACTCGATGCAGACAACTTAATGTATCTAAATTTATTCTTTAATATTAATTCTTAAAAATTATCACTTATTAACATAAACAATTATAATGATATGACCAAATATAAAAAAACATTGAACGATAGTCTCAGAAATCCGAAGCTGATGACGAGAGTCAGACATATTTTGATGTAGTTGGTAGTAGGGACCACCATGCGCGGATTTTTAGCTTAGGTTTATTTGCAAATACATGTTATTCGTAATCTTCCACATCCAGTACAACTTGATCTAGTAGGCAGTTCGTATTCAATGAGAGAGTTGTTCAACTTGAGAACATAGTTGAGAGGCTAACAACTCAGTTGCAACAATCGATGAAGTACCTAACCCAACTCCAAAATGAAATGGATGAGTTGAAGAGAAGGGGCAATACCTCAACGTAGCAGTCAGATCATCCACCTTTACAACTGCATAGCTTAGATTTATAATATTTTAGTACTTAAGTAAATGTATTTGATGTTTTGCTACTCTTAAGTTTTTGCATGAATGCTTAATTTACAGTTATTTACAATATACTTATTATTGTACTTTATAATTTTTATATTATATTATCAATGAACATAATTTTTATATTACATTATCAATCAAGATTATAGCATTTTGAAAAATAAAATGTAGAAAAAAACAATAGATTAACAACAAAAAATTTGGATGGGAAGTGAGAAGTGGTAGTTGAAAATACCATAGATAAATTACCGATAGAAAACTATCTTATGTAGGTAAATTACCAACGGAATAATATATTCCATAGGTAAATTATAGAAGAAATGCTTTATTCCATAAGTAAATTATTGACGGAAAGTAGCTTTCGTAGGTAAAATTGACGGAAGACTATATTCTGTAGGTAAATTTGGTGATAGAAATTATCTATTTGTCGCTAAAATTACCTACAAATGTTGCAATTTCGTCGGTAATTTACCTACTGAATATAGCATTCTGTTGATAATTTACCTGTAGAATATAGCCTTCTGTCCGTAAATTTAGTGATAGATTTAGTGAATCTGTCTCTAACTTTACCTACGAAATAGTGTAAATCCATCGGGAAATTTAGCGACAGAATTACAATATCTGTAGGTAATTTTAGCTACAAAAATTGATATTCCCTCAGTAAATTTTAACGATGAAAATTTTAATTCCATTCGTAATTTTACTTACGAAAACTTTTATTCCATCAGTAAATTTAGCGACATATTTACAATATTCGTCGTTGAATTCTACCTATGATCATTTCTCCTACGACTCTTTCCATCGTTAATTTTTGTCACCAAATTTGTTTTATGTCAAGATATCATTATTTTTTGTCGATAATTTCTATCACTAAAATCAAATTTTCTTGTAGAGTTGTTAAATAACCGACACTTTCCTCAAGCAGTTCCTACGAGATTTGAATCTTAAGCTTGAACACTTACAAATCTAACCATGTATTTCTGAAACCATATTGTATTAACGAGCAAACACTATAAACATCAATATGGAAAACAACTTATTAACAACTCAAAGACTAGCTAACTTATTCACATTGTCAAAATAATATTTCATAGAATGTTCAACAAACCTTTAGATTTAACTCGAGATCTCAAAGATAGTAGGTAAGAAAAATATCCCAGGATTCTGGATAACTAAACCTTTTTCAGGATTGTGCTTTTTGGGTATTCCCAAAAACCCATTCATAAAACAATAACTTAAACTAATCTCTATAATCATATATGGGCAAAGGATGTCATTACCTCAATATGTATGTTCAGATTCTTTGATGATTGCCTTAGTCAATGGAGATTTATACAATTTGAAGAAAATATAATCTCTGCTAAATGAAGAGATTGGATCAGAACCAATAGCGCCCTATGCCACAGTTATCGGGCTCGTTTCTTAAAAGGAAATACAGTTGTAGGGTTTAGGCCTTGAAATGAGTTCAATTTTCTTTTTCTGGTTTGAGCAAGCTATGCACTAGTTGTTCACTTCCTGTTGCATCTTCCTTTCTTTAGGTCAAACAATTGAAATTTTTTACTTGCATTTAAATGTTTTTTTTTCTTTCCCCTGAAACAAGAACTTTGCCTGCATGGTTCAGCATCTTGTGAAACAGACTTTTAGGACATCAAATACGCCTTAAGTTGCCGCTTCAAGAACAGAGCAATGGACCACAAGATTTTATCATTGTCTTCACATTAATATCAATGCTTCCAAAACCCAAGCTTTTGTACAATTGCATGCTTCCTTTGCTCACAATCTCAACCTAATATATGCAAGCAAGCAATTAATGCAATTAGATCGCTTGTTTCATTTTTGTTGTTCCAACGCTGTTTCAACTTATCTCATCTACATATTTACAGTCTATTCCATTTTTGATGTTCCAACACCGTTCTAACTTATCTCATCCACACATTTACGTAGAACCTATATAAATATGTGGATGAAATAAGTTTAAAAAGTAAAAGTAGAACAACATACACTTCCCTGCAGTTAACAGCAAGAAAGCCGCCTTATCCTTTTGTTTCCTTGGCATAGTGTTTTCTTGCTCCTCACGTGTAATACTCTTAGGTTAAAAGTAACCAACGGTCCACTAATTAGACAACTAACTATCCATAAGAAGATTCAAGAACAAGGTTATATATAATTAATCATAAACTCATTTTTTAAATTTAGCTTTCATTGTGGTATAACGAAATTCTCATAATTTATTTGGCAAACATCATCCTCTAAACAATTATTCAACTTCACTTAATTATATAAAATTTTAACTTTTTCTTATAAATTTTTTAAACCATGATTCAAACTAACAATATTTTTTTATGTGATGAAGATGTATCAATAGAATTTAAATATAATTAATCATATAAAATTATCATATTAAGAAAATATAATCTCTATTAAATCTCCATAAGATAAGGAGAATTATTCAAACTGAAATTAAAGAATAAAATAAGTAGATAAAATAACAAAAGATAAGTTAAATAAGTAGATAAAATAGATGACATTCTTGTAATTTTGAAAACATAGACAATTGCTTCCTTCAAATAACGTTTAGAGTCACTTTACTACTTGCCACTAAAGGGTAGTTTGGGAATACATAAATTGTAACAGCTTGCAAAACTAATACTGGAGGGAGTAAATGAAAAATTCTAAAGCTTGCCAATAACCTGATGGCAATATATTATAGAATCCATAGGCAGGGAGGCATCATTGAGGTGTAAAGGCATAGTAGAAGCCATTGGTTTTAGAACACCCTTACTTATAGTCATGTAAAATGGTTTCAATGTATTCTGACCATGCATCAGTTGTACGCAATACTTTAACACCTAAGAAGTAAGTTGAGTTTTTGAGATCCTCAACATAAAACTCTGTGGATAGGCATGAAGGGCATAGTGGATAAGAGCTAGACTATTTGCAGATCACAATTATATTACATAAACAAGAATACATGATTTATGAAGGCAAAGTAGGGATGTGTTTACCTAGGATTTAGAGGCCAATAGAGATCAGAAACTGCTTAAGTTCATTATCATTTTATACAAGTAGAAGACATAATATGGGAATTTTGAATGCTCAAACCCTAGTATTTGTCTCATGAAAAGTTCCTCCGCTAAGCATAATTATTCATTAAAGGAATTTATTATTGACATATAATATATATATGACCCAATTTTTCTAAAGAGCCAGTGAGAAGATCAATAGCATTATAACATGTTTGGCTATGGGCCTAAAGACATGGAATGATAGTTAAAATCGGTCCTCTATGTAAATCCTTTTGCAATAAGATGTATCTTGTATCTGTAAATAAATTTAATTAGGTTTCCTCTTAATTGGAAATATCCACTTACAACTATTACATTTTGAGGTTCCTCCTTTATATCAGACATCAAACTCACTTTCCGTTATATCTTTCTTATTTGAGTGCTTGTTTGTCTGTAAATTGTATAAAGGGAGTTGTTAAAATGGCCATATATTAAAAAAAAAAATTGCTTATCGATGTTGTTTTGGAAATGGGCTGTGACATAGGGTTAAGATAGTTAGCTTGAAAAAGAAGGTACGTGAGGATAAGGTTGTTTACCGGTTTAGATAATAGCAATTGACATTTTGTTCATATGGAACAGGTGAAATGTTCAATGTATTATAGGAAGGTGGAGGAGAAATAGGCGATGAGGTTGTGCTTAATGAAGAGGAAATATGATTTCAGGGAGCTTGACTTTGTGGGTAGAGATAGTAAAAAGGGTACCGAACTAGTCCAGATTAAAGTCAACTAGTTAAGTTTGGGTTGACAGGCTTTAAGTTAATCTTAGACTTGTAGGCTAGCCTTCTCCACAAAACGACGTCATGTTAGTATGAACATTTTTAAATATTGGGTTTGAAATTGATTTTGGCGAGATAGAATGGGGAAAGGAGAATTGCTTGGAACAGATGGCATTATTGAGCTAACAAAATTATAGTAGCTCCAGTAAATGAAGTAATCACCAAATTTTGAATAGAAATAAGTGGAAGAATTAAAAAATAAATAAAGGAGGAGGATTTTGTGATGGATCCAAAATTTGATTTGGGATATCACCCCAATTTAGTTTGTGAAATTTTATTTTTAAATAAAAATTTTCAAATATAATTAATAACTTCGTATAATTTACATTACTTAACTATAAAAATTCAAATGTCAATTTTAAAAATATTGATAATCTTAATAAATGCTAACGGAGACATCAATGCCTAGCTAACTATTTAACTTTCATGTCAACATCTTCAACTACATATGAAGTTTACACCACATTCTCCACAAAGTTAAAAGTAAACTTTGCTAATCATACTACCCACAAATCATCAATTGTTAGATTATAGTGGTCTTCATTTTCCAATTTTGAATTAATCAATGAAAATTACTTACAGGGACAACCAATTCAAACTTGTTGCTTGAATAAACACTTAAAAAATTATTTATCCATTTGCAAAACCACTAAATGACCTTAATAGTTTGAGATTAAAGACAGATTCTCATATAGCTTTTCTTAATTCTTCAATTTTATGATTTGTGAATTGCCATAAAAGACCAATATAAGTCCAATAAACATCAAATATTATGTATTCATACTTTATATGGCTTAAATTCTGGTTATATAATAGATGAACCAGAATTTTAGGCCTTCAATGTCAATGTAAAATATATTCTATTAATAAATTGCTTTCTACATTATCTCTTTTTTACTCTATTTTTATTTAGTTTCTAGTTCTAAATTCTAACATGATATCAGAGCTTCAGTTTTTCTTGGGCTTGTGAGGATTAAGTAGTGAAACCTTTAAAAAATTATGAGTGCTAAATCCTAACAATGACGTCAAATAATTTCTCTATTCCAATTCTTATTTTCAATAGAGAAAATTATCATTCTTGGGTTATCAAAATGAAGTCCTACTTGCAAGCTATCAGTTTATGGGAGGTTATTGAAAGTGGGTTTAAGCCTACACCTCTTTTGCAAAATCCAATCCTAAACCAAATCAAGAAGAATGATGAAGAAAGGGCAATAAAACCAAAAGCTCTATCTTGCCTCCATTCAACTGTGGCGGAAGGAATTTTCATGAGTATAATAACATGTGAATCTCCTAAAGAAGCATGAGAGAAACTAAAAGAAGAATTTGAGGGCAACACTCAAACTAAGATAATGCAAAATTTGAATCTCAAAAGAGAATTTAAGATGTCAAAACTGAAGATATATGAAGATGTCAAGAAATATGGGAGCAAACTTATGTCTATTGTCAATCAAATCAAGTTACTTTGTAAAGAATTTCATACTCAACGAGTTGTAGACAAGCTTCTTGTGACGCTTCTTGAAAGATACGAGTCAAAAATTTCGTCACTAAAGTTACTAAAGTTCTATCAAATATAACCTATGCAGAGTTACTAAACGCTCTTCAAGTTGTGGACCAAAGAAGAATAATGAGAAACAGAGAAAATGATGATAAGGTTGAAATAGCATACATGGTCCAAAGTTCTTCTTCAAAGAGTAAAAGTAAAATTTTTCAATGTACAAATTATAAAAAATCCGGGCTTGAAGAGAAGGATTATTGGCATAAAGGAAAGCTGCAATGCTTTAAACGTGAGAGGTTTGAGTATTTACAAAAAAAAAACTGCAAATTTCAAAATAAAGAAGAAACAATTATGGCAAAAGAAGAAATTTTTTTAAAAGTAGTTGGTGAGAAGTGCGCTGAGACAAATTATAGAGAGAAATGCCCTTTTGAGAAGATTGGAGAGAAGTACTTTAAAGAAAAGATTGAAGGATGACGGGAAATACATTATCACATTTAAATAGTCTTACAACTTTGAATCAATAAGGAATGTTGAAGAATGATTCCAAGTAAAAAATGTGGATTTTGTTTAAAGATAAAATTTAAGAGTAATAAGATAGAGCGGTAAAGACAAGATATATTATTTATTAGAAGTTAAAATGTTATCTATTAAAATAAAATTGTTATTTATTAGGATTTAAATTTTTAAAATTTTGATTTGTTTGATTAATCTTTACTTTTTATTACCTATATATATTTAGGCCTTTAATGTAAATGTAAAATACATCCTATCAACAAATTACTTCTTGCATTACCTGTTTTTTATTATATTTTTTATTTAATTTCTAGTTCTAAATTCCTACAGTAGTAGCTGTTTTATCAAATAGAAAATTAGCTATAAGAAGAGGAGTTAAGGCCTTTACGAATATGAATGCGAAGAGCTTTCCTAACGATTTGTTAAACGTATTAAACCTTTAAAATGTATGTCAGTCTTTTGAGAGAATAATCAGAGGAGAGAGAGTTAACAGCGGACATGAACCAAATGAGAAGCGACAAATAGCTTTTCTTTTTCATCCATCGTCCCAAAGTGTTATTCCCTTTCCCCGTCATTTTCCCATGTGCCCATCTGACACTAATGAATGTCTTTTTCACTGTTGATTTGTGGACCAATATTCCTCTCCTTTAGTAATTTGAACAACTCAAATGTCTATAGCCACCTTTGACCATAAAGATTTATTTGAATCCTCAATATTTTAAAAAATATTTATTAATTTTTCCCGAAAATAGACACGTGATATATTTTGTAATAAAATATGGAAATTTTAAAAATAATAAAATATAAGAAATTGTTCAAGAATTAAAAATACTTCAAGCACCATTTGTTTTAAAAGTATTTCAATTAGCTTGTACTGTCACCATTGTTAAACAAATGCCGATTGGCACGCCGAACCCAAGTGGTGGGATGTTATTTAATTGTTGTTGCTTTGTGGACAAGACAACCTGTGTTAACTGTCCATGAAAGAAGATAAGGAGATCAACGACCTCTAAAGCCACCTCGATCTTAACAATTGAATTACCTTTAAAAATTAACTATTTTGTACCTTTAAACAAAATAATTGTGATCTATTCTTTTTAAATTGTGATTTGTGGACAATTCTTTATTAATTGTCCATGAAAAAAAGACAAGATCCCAATTCCAGGCAAGTTTGGTAATTTAATATTCTTATGGCTCGAACTTGCTTTGTAATTTAAGGTTTTATTAACACAATTCTTTATCTCAAGAAAAGACCCCTAAAGTCATCTCGATCTCAACAATTCAATCACCTTTTGCTTTAAAAATATTTTAACCAATCTGTATGTTTAACTAATTGTTGAATGGATGCCAGTGCCACGACTCGATGGTTTTGTTATGTTAGTGTTAACCTCTATATTGCTTCTTCTGTACACATGTCTAATCTTGTCTGTCTTTTGTGAGATGATTAACAACCAACCATTTGATGATACGAAGAACGTTTATATAATATTGACCTGAAAAATAAAAACCATGTGCTTTCTCTGGACTCTACAGCTAAATCATAAGAAGCCAACCAGGCTGTACGACAAAAACACGTTTTGCCCTTGTTCTCTATATTTTTCTTTCCAGCACTAAAAGTTTAGATGAAGGAAATCTTTTCCCACGAGGCCTGTCGTGTTATTCCTTTTTATCATAATTGCGCAAATTCGAGTTATAAAAATAATTTATTTTTTAAATATAAAAAAATTACGTACAATTAATAACCATCTTAAAGTTTACCCTTTTTTGGTGTTACACGATAATATAATCGTTGATGACTCACGAGATTTGAAATGGATGATAAGTTGAGAGTTGAAGAAAATTTCAGTTAAATTGAATATATCAATTAATTCATTACCTACATTATATAACTTATGAGTTGTTGTGTATACTTAACAATTTATCTTATACGTATTTTGGTTCAGTCGGATTTTGCCGGGGCTGAATATCATTATTTGGATCCATGATTCTGGGTGGCTTTGGCTGCCGAACACCTGCAAAACAAGTAAAGGCTCGCCGGGGGTTGGTTTCCGGAAGGCCCCTCCGACGCTCAAGTTAGTCTTTTGAGAGTAAATCGGTTGAAGAGAACGAAGGAAAACTAGGGTTGTATTGTCGTACCTGTATCATGGTAGAATAGTACCTTATATATGGCGTGGACGCTAGGTTTAGGTCTTCATGCAAATCATTGTGTTTGCATGGGAGACTAACTCCTATTAATGGGCCGTGGATGCATGGATTGAACGTCCTAGGCCTGGGCCTAGCACAGCCGACCCAACCAGATCTTATAATGGCATTTTAAAAAAATTTAAAGAATGATTCATTTCATAGCTATAAAAGGTATCAATAAGTTACATTATACAACAGTCAATTAAAGTAGTAACATACAAACTAATGTGATTAGCCACTAAACATTTTAAGGAGTTTATAGATTTCATTGTCTTCTTGAATGTGCACTCAGTTTCTCCACCATCTGATGAGCCACCAATGTTTCTCTAATCCCACAAACTAATCTATGAGATAATATATATTTGTCTATTTTGGTATTTTTAAAAATTATTTGGTTTCTCTTAAATCAAATTGAGTAAACTGTATAATTCAAACTGAGGCTAAGAAAGATATTTATCTTCAGTCCATCTCAAGATATTTTCCCAATAATGGAACTTGAAAAAAAGATGATCAGTACTTTCCACTTCCAAATTATATAATATGTATAAGACATCATTCCAACCAAAAATCATGTCATTTTTTTCAATCTATTCCTTACTGTTAGCTAAGTGATGAATGAAGCTTGGGCTTTCCAGACAATGTTAAACCATGGAACCAGAGTAAAACTTGGCTTAAGAGCTTTGAGGCATGTAGCATTAGAGAACTGCCCTTTATTGCAAAGGGACCAAATAGGCTAATCACTAACAAAAACATCAGGCAATTAGTTGGAAAAGTACCTCAGTATTCTATTTGTACCTCTCCCTAAAAAGCTCCAAGAGTTTGAATTAATCACCCTATTCACTCTAGCTTAAAGAGGGATTCCGTTGATGAGACAAGAAATATCATCCGTTAGGACTCATCAAGAAATATCATCTGTTAGGATTAATGGACTATGGGAGGTTCATTTGTCACGCCAAGGTCATATAGTGGTTTTATAAATAAATCATATTTAAATCTTAAAATTCCACTAATCTCTTTTTTAAATTAAGGGAAAATGAACTTTCTTAACTTCTCTTTATTAGTTTTTGGGGACGAAAAAATATTTACAATCTTCTTTAGTGATGAAGAAAAATCCGCAACTTTTTAGAATTTACAACTTTAATCAACCTTGCTTAGTTTAATTCTCTACAACTAAAATCTAATTCACAATGAATACATAACTACTATAATGCTTGAAAACTCTTTCAAATTTATTCCAACATTAAAATGTCAAAAAGATGCAATCTAATATGCATTTATTTAGGTAACAGTCCTTTATGTAATCGTTATAAATATGAACTAATCATTACATCGAATAGTTTTTACAAAGGATCAACTAATCGAAGCTCATTTCACATTTTCTTATTTATATGTGTATTTTTTATTCTTTAATTTTTCTCTTTCTTTTATTTATTGGAATTTGTATTTCTTGTATATCTTGTAGAACTTAAAAAATTTAAATCATATTTTTATTATTTTCTAGGCAAAACTATATTATTTTAATGTACAATACTTTTGTAACTTTTTCATAAAATTTAACTCTCGACTACCTACCTAAATAATCTCTTTAATTATTTTATTACCAATTGCATAGGTGCATATATGTTGCTGAATAAAGTAAAAGAAAAAATTCTTTTAACTTAATAAATTTTGGTGTTTAGAACAATTTATCTCCTCGACTTTAATTTTCACTAAATAAACCTTAAAATTTTTTAAAATTATCTCAAAACTTCTTTGTTTTGTTGCTTACATGCATGCGCTGCAACTAATGTCTCAAACTAATTAAACTATCTTTTGAGAAAGTAATTAATGAATTTCTTAATAGAATAATAGAGTCACTACAATGATCACAACTCCAAGCGCTGGTGTAGTAAACCAGCTACAATTACAAAACAATTAAAAGAAAAATTAAAGAGTATTAACCATGATTTATAAGTTCAATCTCATTTTTAATCTTGTTGTGATTGAGTCTTTATATGAGCTTGTTAGAGCAATAAGTTTGTGCCTGGTCATGTACCCTTGCAAGTTATATTCCAAGACATCCTTAGCATCACCAAACAATTTGGCATTCTTCATCCTCCAAAAGTAGTGATCTAGCATAGCAAAAGTAGCTTTGAACAACTTGTAATCTCCTTCTAAGTTGAATATCACCTTAGTTCCCACCTAAGGGTGTCTATGCAAGTCTGGTTTGTCTCAATCAGGTTAAAAATTAGGAGAAATTGTCTACATAAATGGTTGATGAGGGTATATTTAAAGAGCAGGTGCTCATGTGTCTCCAATAAATTTCTTCATAATGCACATTTTAGATTAGGGACATCAAATTTTAAGTTGTCTCTTATCCTTAACCTCTGTAAAGTTGCCAACCACAGTATAAAGGAGCAATCTTATGCAATTTTTTAGTCCCATATTAATTTATAATATTGGAATTTGTCAATAGTTCCCAATAATAGCCTTTATATGAATCTGTTGTGAGTAATTTGGACTTGTGAAGCTCTCATTGTATAAAGTCATGATTGAGTTGGTCATAGTGATAGCTTGCAAGATTTTCTATGATGATATAAGAAACCCTTGACCAATTAAAAGACCATATCCAATTTCCATTTTAAATAAGCGTTTGAACCTTAATATTGACCAGTACAAATCCTCTTAAACTCTAGAAATACGAAGTAAGAGATCATGGACCCAATGGATGTCAATTATCATACCAAAATGTTATATTGCTGCCAGTTCCAATAATATGTTTGACATGAGGTTGCATAAGTTGTCTAGAATTTAAGATCTACCAAAGTGCATAGGATTGGGTTGGTTTACACTTAATAGTCCATATGATTTCCTATTAAATATGATACATATGGATCCATTTTACCCAAAGATTTTCTATTTTCAAGTAGATTCTCTAAAGCTTGTATTATCATCTAAGGCAAGTGGAGTACCTAAAGAGCTAGCAAGAAAACTCAAGCCCTTTAAGGACTAATACTCTAGAGGAATATGATGGAACTTAACCCAGATAGCAATGGTTTTCACCTCTAATCTATAAAACTAAAGCATATTTCCCATTTCCTTAAGAAAATAGGTTTACCTTGTATATGCCACAGACCTAAATCTATAATCCTTTATTTCATTTCTTACGAGGAGAAGAGGAAAATAAAGAGTTCATCTTCAGTTATTTGTGTTTTCGCTAGGCCACATTTCTTCCATTTTTTATTAGCCCACTATTAGACACTTGGAAAAGCTAATGTTTTGTCTAAGAAGTAACTAATGAGGGCAGATCTCCATTTGTTCACTCCCTTCTTCAACTATTGGAGGTGATAGAATTCACTCTTTAGTTTGTGGAATAAAATGCAACTTTCCAAAAGTTTTGGGATCTCCTATAAATCTTCTCTAAGATAGTTTCTCCATTTGAGAAGTAGGAGGAATGTAGATAGTTTTAGGCAATTCGGATGGAAGTGTAAGGAAGTCTTCATGTACTAGATGAGACATATATCCTACTTCTAGAGCAGATGGCACAGCCAAATGAGTTTTGATTGACATTCTACTTATATCAGGGATAAAATTATAATTTTGGTCACACACCTCATCTTTTATTTATGCTAAATAGTCCTTTTCTCTTAAAAATTTTGGGGAAGTTATTCTCCTTTATTAATAGGTTAATAATGTTGCTTTATTTTTAATGTGAAGATTCAACTTTGGTGTATCAATTATGGCTTTACCTCTATGGTCCATAAAACTTTCACTTTGAAGGATCATTAAGATTACAAGTAAGGCTTTCGCATTCCAAATGGTTTTAGCTATATAATACTTGCATTTCTCTATTAAGATGATGATCATACACAAAGATATAACTTCATCAAACATTTTCATGGAGACAAACATAATAGTTAAAGTTTGAGATTTTTGGCTATTTTGGTTCTTAATTATGCATAAAACAACTACAACTTCCTTTAAGTATATGGACTACATCAATATGTATAAATAAAATACATGGAAAGAAAATGATCATCAGTCATTTGTCTTTATGGACTCTAATGAGTAGTTAACTATAGTACAGAGGTTAGAAATTAGAATATTGGAGTGAGAAGCAGAGCATTTAGAGGATTTATAGGAGACAATTTTGGTAGATGAAGAGAGTTTGACTATCAAAGAAGAAATTGTTTTAATTGCTTTGTCTTTATAAAGAATGCATTCAAAGGGTTGAGAAAGGAAACCACACAAAGTCATTACCTATATCAAGGTAAAGAAAGATTGATTAAGGAAGGTGTGAACTGAGAATGAATAATATAGTATAGTAATTTTTTAGAGATAGAGATAGAGAGACTTACCCTTGTCAAAACAAAAGAAAGTAGTGGAGCATTAAAGGTGACTCCTAGTAGGTGGTTTTAAGGAAGTGGTTGGTGGTGTTGAATTGATTTTTAGATAAAGAATGTATTAAAGGTGTGAAAAAAATCTTTTAGAATAAAACAAAAAGAAATGAAAAAATGAGAAAGAAACTATAAAAGGAAGCCATGAAAAAAATTAAGGTTAAGCAGGTTACGTGTTCTTAAACAAAAGTTGATAAGGTTAAAGGGATGTTTTTTCATAAAGTAAATTCACACCCTTTAATAAAATTTCTCTATTCTTTTTTAGTAACCAGTTTGATAAATTTTGTTATAAGCTAAACTAGTTCAATTATACTTATAATAGGTTCATTTATTGAATGTTCTATTAAAAACAATAAGGTGAATAATCAATGATGATAGTTTGCCTTAATAAGAATACATTAGTCATTAATTACCCAAATTTATCATCTTTTTTTTAATGAAATAAAATGTCTTAAAACATACAAATATGACAAATCAAAGTAATTTAAATTTTAATATGATACTTAAAATTATTTCATTCTTTGAGAATATTATAACACTTGAAATATAATAATTTTTTTAAAAAAACAAAGCAAATAAATTAGTGTTAAGAAATCATTGTAAAATGATCATATTATACAAATTGAAGATGAAAACTCACAAAAGTGATGAATTAAATATGATTAGAAACTCATGAAAATTATCAAATTATTTTCAAAAGCCAAACTTAAAAGCTGACTACTCATGAACCATAATATAGCTCTTAACACTAAGGGAATACTTATACAAAGAGATAAAATGAAAAATAAAGAATGGAAACAACACATTACTATGGTATTAAAACTTGAATGACTTAATGACTCTTCATCTAATCAGGAAAAGGATAAAGATAAGCCTTATGCTATTAGAGCATACAAGGGTTAAATAATGCAATATTAAGAAATTCTCATTCATAATAGGCAATGTTCTTAACTATTCTCCAAATGCTAACTTAGATGATTAAGTGGTATGGATATAACACGGATCACGAAAGTTTACAAACAAATCTTGCCATGCAATCTTTAAATCTCAGACTCTTAAAGTCAACTGGAAAATGTTAGTTTGGTTTAACATTAACTCCTAAAGGTGTCTTTTATATTATAGTTAGCAATCAAGCATAAGATATGCTAAAATTAAGGGCACCAGTGTGCTCAACCTCTTACGTAATTTATACAAAGAAGAGCTAAAAACTATCGACTATTTGTTCTTCTAACATATGGATAAGTATCCATTAGCTATGCAACTTCAGTTGCTACAAAACAGAATTTTCAAACATATTAGAATGGACTAGATAAAGGAACCATCAATTTAGGGGTTATTATTTGATATTTAAGACTGCATTTAAGAGTATGGCTTATACAATATGTTAAGAAGAATTCAAAGAAAATAACAATTGACTTAACAATTTATTCAACTAACTGTTAGTTGGATATGCGAACAGATCATTACAAATTATATTAAGTTAGAGTGCACTAAATAAATGGTTAAGGGAGGAAGCATCTCAACTAGTATAAGAGGGCAAGATTGAAGATAGAAAAATCAAAGGTGCTTTATTAAGATCAAAGACTGAACTTAGGAAGGCAACAATTACTAGAGCAAGTTATAGTAAAGCTTAAATCTTAATATACAACTGTATTAGAGGATGAAAGCTAGAAGACTAAGATTTTAATCTCTAGGTGTTATATTTATTGCTTCTTTTTAAGTAGGACACTTTTCTTCTAATACTTTATAATTAAGGATATATTCTCCTTTTTTCGTTTTTTAATAGGCTAAAGTTTTTTTTAGTCTATAAGTAAGTGCAGTAGCTAGGTTCTCTATGTTATAACATTGATTTGTATAGGGTTTGGGTTTTCAAAGGCTTGTGCCCTTATACTTCCCCTTAAGGCCCATTTATGAATTCATTTTTAACTTTAGAAAATCTTTAAAATAGAAAATTAATTAAAATTACTCTCAAAAGAACTAAAAACTAATCTTAACTTTACTTTTATGTTTGTATTTAAAATTTAGAAAAAAAAATTAGTATAATGTGTATTCACTTGGATATAATTTAAGGTAAACAACAACTAAATGTGTATATCTAATTCCTCAATGTAACCATTATACTTTACTTTTATTGTTTTTTTAAGTGGAATTGAATTGAAAATAAAAGGAAACCTAAGGGTTTAGAAGTTAATAAAGAGGGTTCATCTTGGGAAGTATCAAAAGACAAAGTTCCAATTAATAGATAGCTACTAAGCAAATAAATAGAGACTAAAATTACAATATTTACAGAGATTTAGAAAGCTAAAAGAGTAATTGCATTTTGGGACTAAAGAGATTATTGAGATCGAACTACCTTAATTTGAGAATGTGGCAGCTTGCAATTAGTTTGAATATAACTAGCATTGTCACAGGCCATAAAGGAAGCCATAGTTTCTTTAATCCAAAGTACTGGAAATAAATGTGGGGACATCTAAAAATTTTCCTTAATGAATTTTTAGGTTTTTTTTTCATGCCATAGAGCTTCTTACACTACAAGAAAACAAACCTTTTTGTGACATTTTAAAAACATCACAAAAGGTCCTAAAACGTCACAAAAGAGCATTTGCGACGTTTTATAAAACGTCACGAAATATGGTGTAGGTAAAAGGTATCTGCGACGTTTTATGAAAAATATCACGGAAAATACTGACATTCCGCGACGTTTAAAAAACGTCACTAAAAGTTCGGATAATCCCTTACTATCAATCGATCATCTACTAAACTCAAAACCGAAACCAACGTCACCGTACATGTATGTACATTCTG
>JANITX010000003.1:38414305-38428013 GCA_027564395.1 Erythroxylum ulei | reverse complement strand
AATTTTTAATAAGTTATTCTTATTATTATTAATTATTATTATTATTATAATTTATTGTTATAAATTTTCTACTTACTATTTTTAATATTATTAATTTTATTATACCAAATTAATTATCGTATTATTATTATTATTAATTATTAATTATTATTATAAATTTTGTACTTTTTTTATTATTATTATTAATCGAGATAGAAAGTAGGGATATGTTGGTTTTCTGTCAAAGAAAATATGTTATCAAAATTCAGAGAAACGATGTTTTCTAGTTTCTGTAAAACCGTTGTGGTTTTTTTATTTTCAGAAATAAAAAATCGCAACAGAATAAACAAAACACGTGTTACTTACCTGTTTTTCTTTTTACAAAAACGACAACAAAAAAACGAAAAAAAAAACACAAACAAATAGCCCCTAAGTCAAGTAATTGAGACCAACCTTTTGACTAGAGAGAATCTTAAATTAAAAATTGAAATTTCGCAAAAAAATCATAAGTTCTAAATTAATTTAATAAAATGTCAATGATCATAAATACTTTCTCAATTTACAATAAATTTAAAGTAATAACTAATATGATCTACTCTAAATTATTAATACTAATTCAAATTAAAATTCTAACATACTAATTTGTTCAAAAACTAATTGTGTTCAACATCAATGATTTAGTATTATTGTCAAAAACGATTTTTAAAAGGAAAAAAGAAATTATATTAGTCCAGAAATTGAAGAGCAAACTTGTTGTGTTACAACTTGAACTAGGAGCACATCAATCCTTAGCTAACCAAAAACAAAAGAAAAGAGCACTAGGGAGTCTCCTCATAACTATCCCAACACCATTATCACTTAACAACAATCATGTTACCTGCCAAACAATTACTCTCTCAAACTATATCGAGATGTAAATCATATTCTATCACTTAGCAAGGATAATCTCCAATTGGTGATAATCAGTGGGCTCAAGATGGGATAAATTTAATGAATTATCAGATGTAGCCTTATCTTGCCAATCAAGTTATCCAGCAAAGTATTCAATTGTATTACTCTCTTATTCAATTGCATGAGATCATGATATAATCTTTAATTGCGTTCTATCCAAATGCTATAGTCTAGAAGACAATAAAATTTCTCTGTTTGCCTTTTCAAATGTTCGCATAATTTCCCAAGAGTGCATCAATTGAATTTAATTTCTCTAATAAGTAACATTTAGAAGTAGTTTTAGAGTATTCAAGATCTATTGAGTTGATCATGCCGTTTGTAATCAACAATGTAGAAAATGTAAATTGCAAAAATGTTAGTTCCTGTCAGCAAAACCATGGACTAGGAATACTATTTCCTTTGTAGTTTTGTTATCTTATTTTGAAATATTGGTAAGAAAAATTGCGAATATAAAATTTATATCTATTTTTCTCTTTTATATGATATCACAAATACAGAACACTTGAAAAGAACAAAAAGAATAATAATGTATATAGATGAAACTCTTTTAAAAATAAAGAGTTGTATGATGAAATGTTTTAATATTAAAAATGACAAAATTAAGATTCTATCTTTTAGAAGAAATTGTTAGGAGTTATGAGAAAAAATTGTATAACAAATTGCGGTATATTCCAACTTAAAAGGAAAGCTAAATGTTTAATAATAATTTATTATCATTATAAATTAAATCTTTTGTTTAAAAATTATATTGTACATTTATGTAAGAACTGATAAGTAAATATACACGAATAATTATATTATATTCCAAACAGAGGCCTTAATTAATAATATTAATTTTCTCTTTTATTATTTTACATCGTATCAAATAACTTTGTGCCTTCGCAAAGCTCATTTAAGTGTGAAGAATAGTATAATAAAGTTTCTAAAAGTAAAAATCATATAACTAAGGTTCCAACTCTAAATAGTTCAAAAGAAACTAAGATTTAAAAAAAAATGTTTGAAACAAGTTGAAGATGATATTCTAGATATTGAAGGAAAGTGTTAAAGAGTTCTAATATTATTATAGCATGTATGTTCCATAAAGAATATTGTTATATATCTTGCTCATCAGAATATTTCTTCTGTTCAAGTCATCATTAACTTTAAAAGTTAAAGTGGAAGATTGAATCATATATTATTCTAATAATCACCTTACAATCGTTCGTAGACAGCATAGATCATAAGCCCACCATATTCATGGGTGGCACAACTTCGACAACACATGAAAATCCACTGGAAACAAACAACTTTCATATCATCACTAGAAATGACTAACCCCAAAAGTTTAAACTATTGGATAAGAATGAGGAAATGATCATATATTATTATAGCAATCTTCGACTAATTTTAGTCATTCTGTTGTTGTTGTTCTAGTAACATCTTTTGGTTTACGAATCTAATCACATCTTTTGGCTACATTTTTTTCCTTACTATGTAGTATTAGCTTCATATTTTTATAACGTAGCAATATGTTATTTGCTATGTTTTTTATAATGTAGCGACATGTTGTTTACTACATTTGTAATCCATAATATTAAACCATACGTTTTGTATATAATCTATCAACATGTTTTTTATTGTGAATTATTTGGTTATTATTATAAAAATTAATTCGTAGAGAAATATTATTAATTCAAAATGTCAAGCATTCTATATATAATATGTAAATATAATCAAATTGTACCAACAAAAGTAATATAATAATATTAAAGGATGATCTTTTATTCCTATACAAGATATTGCTGACAGCTTGAGGAATTCTTATAGACAAAATAATACAAAAACATTTGATTATAACCCGAACAACTACCTAATGTTGTCCAAGTCCATAAACCTATAATCATCCCAAAAGGTTGGTTAAAATCAACTAAAAGTATTGTGAAAGTATTGATACACTAGGTATTTGATTATGATTAAAGCAAACACTATATAACTTCATCATTCACAATATAATCACTCATCAGTTGCATCTTCATCCATTTTTTAATTCCAGAAAAAAAGTATTAAAATTAAATTATAGTACACACAAGAAGTGATATAATAATGAGATAAAATTAATACCATTAACTTTCCTCTTCATTTTGGCTTTTGCTACAATGTTTTGCTAATTTAGCTTGAGGTTCTTTTCTCCCGATTACTTCAGCCTATAATGTAGCCTTAAGTTTGTTGCTTTCTTCTTGAAATTGTTCAATGATTGTTTTATATCTTGAGGTTGAAATATTTGGCTTAGGGCCATAGTCAAGGCCTTTTAAATAACCGGAACAAGTACTGTATCAAAAATGTCTTTTGGACTGGGCTCATTCCCCTCGGACTTAAACTTCTCCAATAACTCTTACATCTTAGATAATGCCTGAAATAAATAAAAAGTGGAAGTGGAATTGTAAATGTAAGTTTCTTTAGATGATGATGTTATCAGAGTTGGTATTATTGATTTGATTCCAAGTAACCATTATGATCTCAGCAGAATTGTTACTGTGGAGTGACTGTCATATTGTAGCTTCGAAATCAACCCAATAGCTGTTTTGCACGAAGTTCTTTCTATTCATCTTTCAGTGACTGGTGAACTCAAACGTTTTCTATCTACAACCTGAAATTTCTTCTATTTAAAACAGTAAGCTAAAAGAAACAACTTAAACTACGTTTAGTGGCCAAAAGTCACCATAACCAATTAATTTCACTGTTCCGAAGGACCTATATCATACCATGACCCTTTCTTTGTTATTCCAGAAATAGACAGATGGAATGTGAAAGAAGGGAGAGAAAAAGAACTATAAATGGAAGTGAAAGAGTTGGATTTAATTCAGTTTGCTTTTGATTGCAGCTTTAGTAGTTGTTTACATGGACTCACATATCTTACTTTCGTTGCTTCTGTAAGCTTCCAATAGGCTTGCGACTGCGGCATCACACCAAGGAAGAAGCAGCCAGAGGAAGAGTAATATACAATCTCTCTCTTCCCTAATATTTTTATATTTGAAAATCATAAGCAGATGAATAAAGTCAATTCCTTAATCCTTTCAGCCATCAATATTTGATTTTTCCAAAAAACGCAATATTACAAGTGACCATGGTGTTCCTTTAGGTGGCATCGGGTATGTTTTTCTTTTGCCCGTGAAAAATTTCCCTCTGAATATTGTTGAGCATTCAAGATCCCTTCATTTCGATTAAAGTCAGTTGTTCCATGTTGGATGTATGTTGCAATCTAAATCTGCTGAAAAACTTGAGAATACTGTTTTTTTTTTTTTGCAACATAAGTAATGTATTACTAGTATTTGCTGATGACAGTTCTAACTGCTTCATCCTTTAGACCACATATGCTGCTACTAGTTTAGTATTCCAACTTATAAACCATGATTAAGTTACAATTTCTGCGACTAAGTCATCCTTTTCCTTTACCAATTAATTCACCTTAATATTGGTCAAAGGACTCTTCCTTCAGTCTACAAGTAAAAAACTAAACGTATAATACCTCAAAACCCACTTTCTTTGTACCTCTCATTTTCTCCTATACTGTCTTGTCCAAGCATCTTTCTTTACTATCTACATAAAGTTTTCTAGTCCAGCTTATGTGTGGAAATAATTATTTCAGTGCAGGAAGCATCGGAAGAAGTTATAAAGGAGAGTTCCAATTCTTTCGAGTGTTCCCTATAGTATGTGAAGAAAACCCAGTTCTGGCAAATCAATTTTCTGTAAGTTGCACTTCTCATTTGTAGAACCAACTTTCAAACTTGCATCACCAAACGTGCCTAGTTCTGGATTTGTGTCTCCATGTGCAAATATTTACCTGTACCTTTTGTAATTAAATAATAAGCACTTATCCTTAGAATTTAACTGCTATAGCAGATCAAGTAATTCTTCATACTCCTAATTTCTGAAACTCCCTGACCATCTGGAGTAATTATTTTGAAGCACTAAATTATCGTATCTAGGTATTTGTTTCCCGGCCAAATGGTAAGGAAGTTTCTTCTGTACTATGTTCAAGGACACCAGAGATACCCAAGTAGGCCTTTCTTTTTACATACTGTCTTTCATTTAAATGACTCTTCATTTAATTCTTCAATCCTTCTTCCAGAAATTCATTGAATTGTGACTTCTTTTCTGCAGAGAAAACACAGGTTTAGGCATTGAATCTTGGGACTGGAATCTAAATGGAGAGAAGTGTACATACCATGCTTTGTTTCCAAGAGCTTGGACAATCTATGATGGTAATAGTGTTAGCAGTTGGAATCAAAGTTGAGAGAATGCAGTGTGATCAAGTATTAATTACACTGCATATATTTGTCAAACAGGTGAACCTGACCCGGAACTTAAAATTGTTTCACGTCAGATTTCACCTTTCATTCCTCATAACTACAAAGAAAGTAGCTTCCCGGTGTCAGTTTTTACATTCACGGTAAAAGAAAAGGCTTTTGATGAACTTCATTGTCTGTTTGTAATTAGCCTGTACGTACATTCACTTTCAGTGATTTCCTTATTTCTGTTCCAGCTATCCAATTCTGGAAGGACTTCAGCAGATGTCACATTGCTCTTTACGTGGGCTGTAAGTTGAAGATTTTTATGCTTCATTCCCTACACTTGATAGAATCCTCTCTCAGTACACAGATGGAGTCGTCAACCATAATGAGTCACTTCCATATAATATTTATGTTGATGGTCCTACTAGTACTTAGTGATGAAGATATCCCAGAAAATTTCGATATGATTTATATAAAAGTGACTTTAGAAATTTATGGCAGTGACAATCATTTTGAATTCTGAACATATTAACTTTTCTTTTCTTCCTTCTATATGCTTAGCTTTGTTAGGCCGTTTTTATTGTCAACTTAACACTGACATTGTCCCTGAACATAAATATTCTGTCGACATCTCTACGATGGTCAACAACCTGGATACATTCTCTCAACTTTGTGAAGTTTAACTACCGGTTATAAATTGCACAAGTAGATGTAAGAGCATTTATGTTCTCAAACAATTTTTTAATCACGCAACACATCCTACTTGGACACAATTTCAGAATTCTGTGGGTGGTAACTCTGGACTATCTGGTCATCACTACAACAAGGAGATGATGTAAGTTATAATTACTGATATCATGTTACTACTGTTGTAGTTTTATTTATAACCGATGTCTGTTTTTGTTAATATTAATTTGGACGCTTATTCCATTCTACTATAGCTTAATTTTGAAAGATTGATAGTTTTATTGATATTGTTAGCTCTTCCAGGACAAGAGATGGTGTGCATGGAGTTACTTTACACCATAAGTAAGTCATAGCATAGCACGTATCTATTGAAATATTTCAGGTGATAGGTAAGATGCCATTGTAATCGCTTTTGATTTCTATCAGTGCTAGACAAGCCTAAAAGAAGTGTATTTCCTTTGCAGAACAGCAAATGGACAGCCTACTTTGACTTTTTCCATAGCAGCACTGGAGACAGCTGATGTGCATGTCTCCAAATGTCCTTGCTTCACAATATCTGGTAATTCACAGGGTGTCACTGCAAAAGACATGTGGGATGAGATTAAAAAGGTTGGATTATCCCCTCCACATTCTGAGTACACGTTAATCAAAATTGATTTTTTCATTGAAATAGTTGAGATTTTTCCAAAAACCACCCTATCATAAATACTTTCTTTAGAGACTGGTTATTGTTGAAATGAGTTATGACACTTACATTAACATATAAAATGAAGAGCAAGGTGCTGACTATAGATTTGAAACTGCTTACCTTGGATGGAGTCCTTTGCTCAGGGCTTTTCACCACATGGGAACCCCTCTCAAAGGACATATATTTTTGGATATTGGGTAGGATCAGTCAACTCTATGAGTTTAGCGCCATGTTGTGGTTAAACGTTTTAGCCCCTAATGATCCTCAAAGTCTTGGTGATACGCGTACTTGCTACTCCTCTTGAGAGTCTTAGTTACATGGCATGCATTTGGCGAAAAGACGAAGTTAGGATGCAAAAAGCCATCACCTGATGCCTTAAGCTTAAGAATCAAAGTTGGAATAACATTCTTTGTGGTACAATGGAAAACGTAGAGGATACACCAACATATGAACCCCAGTGCAGTTTACAAGCTTTTATTTTACTTTCCCATTGAGCCACTAAGCCCAATGGTTTCATTAAATTATTTTGCATCATGCACTTACGTTCTATCGGAGATAGCTTTAGAAAGTTGTGTGGTGACTGTCATCTCACTAAAAGGCAAGGCTTCTTTGATGTTCTGTACTACAAAGATATAGCGGAAGAATACTGTCTTTGGTCTTTGACATGTTGAGTCGGAGGACTGTATCAACCTTTTTTTGCTTTTCATCAGCACAAAACTTTGTAATTACTGTTATTTTATCTCACGAGCATGTAAAGATGTTTTTGCTAATTTAATCCTTTTAATGTGATTTTTTTTGGTTATAGCACGGAACATTAGACCATCTAAGCTTTAAGCAAGGTTCATCATCGGATCCTGGATCATCCATTGGTGCTGCCTTAGCAGCTTCTTTGACCATTCCTGTTGATTCTGTTCGCACTGTTACATTTTCATTGGCATGGGACTGCCCTGAAGTAAGATTTAGTGAAAGAATTTATCACAGGTGGGTTGTTGCCGTTCATAGAATTGTGTAATTACTTCGTCCAATGCTACTTTCTGCTAACATAGTAGGTCAAATAGCAGGCGATATACCAAGTTTTATGGTGCACTAGGGGATGCAGCTGCTAAAATTGCTCATGATGCTCTCATTGGTACTGTTTTAATATAAGTTAAAATGTAAATCGTCTCAAAAAGTAATTTTGGGGTTTGATTTTGATGTGAACAAATAAGCCAGATTAAGAATCCAATGAACGTGATTTTATTACTAGGTATCCCCTGAAAACTGAACTTGCCCTTGTGCATCTGTTTGAACCAGAGCACTCTCACTGGGAATCCCAAATAGAATCATGGCAAGGACCAATTATTGAAGACAAAAGGCTTCCTGAATGGTGAGTTTGGATAAACTTTTTCAATAATATGTGTAATGTAGTCGTCGGCAGTTTTTTAATAAACGTTGTCAATAACGTGTGTAATTTAGTGGTCACAATATTTTAATAAACCTTTTCAATAACGTATGTAAATTAGTCGGCACAGTATTTTAAGGCATTATGACGTGACAATCTCTTCACGTAGGTACCCTGTCACTCTCTTCAACGAGTTGTACTATCTCAATGCGGGGGGAACAATCTGGACAGGTACTTGCAGATTAGAGAGCTTATTACAGATTTGTGAGTTCTGTGGGTTCTGATAACCAAAAATGTTCCCCTTTACTCTGGACAGATGGATCACCTCCGATGCAATGTTTAGCAGGCATTATGGAAAAGAAATTTTCTCTTGAGAGATTGAGGGCGGATTTGAATGCTGAAAATGGGTTTACTAAGGAATATGACACGAGCACAGAGATACTTGACAGAATGGTGTCTACATATAAACAGATACAAAGTTCGGTAACATCAACTGCTGCTTTTGGGACACATTTGCTCCAGAGTGGGGAAGAAAATGTTGGTCAGTTCCTCTATCTTGAAGGAAGTGAATATCTCATGTGGAATACGTACGATGTCCATTTCTATTCCTCCTTTTCACTTCTCATGCTGTTCCCAAAGCTTGAACTTAGTATCCAAAGAGACTTTGCAGCAGCAGTTATGATGCATGACCCCAGTAAGAGGCAAATAATGAGTGATGGGAAGTGGGTTCAGCGAAAGGTCCTAGGTGCTGTACCCCACGATGTTGGGCTCAATGATCCGTGGTATGAAGTAAATGCTTATAACCTCTTCAACACAACTGGATGGAAGGACTTGAATGCCAAATTTGTTCTCCAAGTATACAGAGATGTAATTGCAACTGGTGACAAAAGTTTTGCTCAAGCTGTCTGGCCATCGGTGTATGTTGCAATGGCTTACATGGATCAATTTGATAAAGATGGAGATGGAATGATTGAGAATGAGGGGTACCCTGATCAAACTTATGATGCTTGGTCTGTTACTGGTGTGAGCGCCTACTGTGGTGGCCTTTGGGTGGCAGCTCTCCAGGCTGGTTCAGCCCTGGCACGAGAAGTTGGTGATACTGCATCTGCAAGTTACTTCTGGGTTAAATATCAAAATGCTAAATCTGTTTACAGCACATTATGGAATGGTTCGTATTTCAATTATGATAGCTGTGGAAACAGTTCCATTCAAGCTGATCAACTAGCTGGGCACTGGTATGCTCAATTCTCACACTTGCTAGTTGTTAGCTTTTTGCCTGCCAATTTCTTATGCTTATATAACTTCAGTACATGCATTTGTTGCGTGTGTCAGCTTTATATGTTTTCTAGAGTTTTCCTTTATCTTCCTGGGAATTAGGACAAGTCCCAGAACAAATGCATCCTTGCCTTTGGCTTGTGTGCAAGTACTCAAGATTACTTGGCATAAGCAATAAATTTGCGAGCACATTTTCTACCAATTTGTATAATTTTATTGCCTGTTTCTCTCAAATTGCCATTTGTTTGGAATAACTTAAAACGCGATGAGGATCTTTTTACACTTGACTATTAATTAGTGCTCCTTATTTGAAACTTGAAAATGGACTTCAAACTCTCATTTATGTGACAGGTATGCTAGATCATGTGATCTCTTGGCAATTGTTGATCAGGAGAAGGCAAGGAGTGCACTTGAGAAAATTTACGAGTTCAATGTCTTGAAGGTGATGGGAGGAACCCGTGGAGCTGTCAACGGAATGCTACCAGATGGAAGAGTTGACATGTCTGCAATGCAATCAAGAGAGATATGGGCTGGTGTCACTTATGGTCTTGCTGCTACCATGATTCAAGAGGGTATGGTAGATATGGCATTCCAGACGGCAGCGGGCGTCTACGAAGCAGCGTGGTCACAAGGGGGTCTAGGGTGCGTTTCATTCTCCTACATAATATACTCAAATTATGTTACGAGTTGGTATTATGCATAATAACGTTTCCTCCTGTTGTTTCTGGCCGCAGCTATTCATTTCAGATGCCAGAGGCCTGGAACACCAATGGCCGTTACAGGTCTCTTTGCTACATGAGACCATTAGCCATATGGGCAATGCAATGGGCCTTGTCCAAGCCTAAGCTTTTTAAAGAGGAGATACAGGACGTCGAAATGACTGAGGAAGCATATCTTAGGGAACATGCGGAATTTTCCAAAGTTGCTTGTCTTTTGAAGCTGCCAAATGATGATGGTTCTAAAAGCTACCTACAGCTTGCTTATGAGTTTGTTAGTAGAATGTTGCCATTTTAACATTTACATTCGCCACACAAATTGTGGCAATTTCAAGTTGCAATAGCTGAGAAATAATATCATTTTCTTGTTACCATTTTAACAATTGGTATAAATTGAATTCTTTCGTGGTATATCTTTAAATTTTGCATGATGAACATAAACTGTTGGTATTTTGCAGGGAAATACTATTTTTTTTTCTTTTGTTTATTTTATACTTTATGCTTCATCTTGCATTTCCTTTCTTTTGTTAGGAATGTTAATGGGCTGGGTTACCATATATTTTTGTTAAAGAAAAATGTCAAAAATAACGTTATTTTTTAAATAATGATCAGGTCATAAGTCAGTTCGTACTCAACCTGTGGCCTGATTTGACCGACCATAGTTAACCTGTGGCTCAATTAATCTGGGTCAAAATCGGATCAGATCGGGTCAGGCCAAATTTGTTATCTTCCACTTGTTGTAATTAGCGGTATTTGTCTGCAGAAGGAATAAGGCCTCTCTTTTCTTGTATTGGATCCTAAGGGCAAATATGTCTTTTTATTTGCTTCATTTCCCGCTTTTGTCCACTTTTTAGTAATGTCTTTTTGAAACCGCTTTTTGTTTTCACTAGCTTCTTCCTCTCCTAGCTTATGGCTTCTAAGGCTAGTGAAAAAAGTCCGACTCCTATAAATGAACCATCGTTTCCATCCTTGCCTTCAATCTCTCCAACAATCCTCCCAAAGCTCTGTCAATTCCCACTCCTCACCTTGCAAGAATAAACCTGAGTGTTAGTTGGAGGCAAATACTAGGGGATAATGATGGTAAAACTCTAGAATAATAACTCCTCATGGGTTAATACGAAAATCATGATAGCTCCAGAGATTGAGTTGTTGAAAGGAGGCAAAGCTTGGGATAACATCATAACACTCGTATATTTTTTTCATGGGTAAACGCCCTCCGGCCTAATGACAAAAACATGCGCTATGAAACTATGAAGTACAGGATTCTTGGATGTACTATTATCGAAGACAGCCTCCTACTCTAGGGAGAGTAGCATGCAAAAGGAAAAAGAAAGCGACTCTAGACTACATCTTAAAGAAAGCTAGGAAAATGTAGTTACTAAGAAAGGGGATGAAGTGAGTCAAGTAAGATGCGAAGATAGAAAGGAAAACGTGACAGGGGCAGTGTAAGCAGTAGAGAAAGACATTTCAGTTCCACACACTCTATCTAAGGATAAGGAAGGGGAAAAAAAACTATTTGAATGGTCAAGGATGTTCTCATCCTATATCTGCTCAAGATGAGGTGAATGTGGAACCTAGTGGGAATAAGGGATACACTGTAATCACTAA
This sequence comes from Erythroxylum ulei, assembly GCA_027564395.1. NCBI lineage: Eukaryota > Viridiplantae > Streptophyta > Magnoliopsida > Malpighiales > Erythroxylaceae > Erythroxylum > Erythroxylum ulei. The sequence goes on along the minus strand of JANITX010000003.1, from coordinate 38,416,457 downwards.
AAGGAAATTGAATAGAAAGAGTGGATCGAAAGGCTCCAAACTTTTGAATCCTTCATTGTTATGTCCATAATAGCTTAGAATGTTAGGGGTTTAAATAGCCCCTCCAAACAAAAAATGTTGAGAGATTTTGCCGTGGTTAAGAAACCATTGACGATATGTATGCTTGAAACGAAGCTAATCATAAAGAGTTTTTTAGTTTTAAAGTTTCCAGGGGATAAATCGTCCATGCTATCTAATCACCAACAATACCATTACGGTTGAGCTGTAATTGCTTTTGATAATAGCTCGATTAATATCCAAAGTCTGCATAGTATCGACCATTTAACCTATATAGAGGTCCATTTCACTAAAGAAAAGTTTAAGGCCATTGTCTTTCTGATGTACGGGTCAAAATTCATCTTCCAAAGGAAGCAGTAATGGGGCATCTTAGAGACTGTTCATGCTTACAATAGAGACCCTTGGCTCATGATAGGGTACTTTAATAGCACTAGTTTTAGATCTGAAGTTGAAGGGAACATTAGCTTGAAGAACTTTACACTTGATCTATAAAAGTGTACAGAGAGGATTGGAGTTACTGACTTAAAAATAAAGGAACATTCTTTTTTTTTTTTGTAAATCAGAGTAATAAACTATAAAGAATAAATATGTACAAAGCGTCCAATTACAAGTGTCACTGGAGACACATCGAGCCAAAAGAGCTTACAAGCATAAACAGGCCAAGAGAAAAACAAAAAAAACAAAAAAAAAACACTCAAAAGTGAGGCATGGCGAGAACAAGAAACTGCCAGACAGAAACTAAAAACAAGGTGCTTCACCAAAAACCAAAGCGGCAATATCCATGTGAAATGCAGACGGTGAGCACTAGCACAGACGAAACTAAAATAGATAGACAACTACTCATGTACACTCCGATCACCGAAGAAACCAGGGAAGGTGGCCACCACATAGGGAAAAACAGGCATGACCGTGGCATAGAGACACCTCAAGCTGCAACCTGGAAGTACCAGAACAGAGAACCTGCAAAAGAAAAGAGTAACCTAACTAGAAAATTACCTCCTCGCTATGTACAGGCTGAGTAGCTCCCTAACGTAGGAGACAACGCAGAAAGACACTCGCTCCTCCACCCGGGCTTCATTCTTGAAAGTCCTAGCATTGCGTTCAGTCCAAATATGGTAAACGGTAGTGGAAAGTAAAAGAGGGAAGTGAAGGAGGGCAGGAACTCTGGTTCTGGAAACCGTGCTATACCAGGATAGGATAGCTGAAAGAGAAGAAGGGTTGGGAGTGGGCAAATGAAAACTGGTGAGGCAATAACCCCAAGTTGAATGAGAGAAAGGGCAGGCAAAGAAAAGGTGGTCGATGGATTCATTAGTTGAGAGGCACAAGGAATAGTGATTAGGAGTGTAGAGGTAAGGAAGTCTATCCCGGGTCGGAAGCTTTCGTAGGAAAGCTAACCACAAGATAAAGGAGCAATAAGGAGAGTTGTATTTAAACCAGACCAAATTGTGCCAAGGAACAACCGGTGACGGGGGTCGCAAGAGTTGATAAGCTGACGAATTGGTATAGCGCTTAGTGGTGCTCGCTAGCCATTCCAGGAGGTCAGGTAGGGTGTGATTTGGGAAATAACCTGGGGGCTCAAGGTGGCGAAGGAGGTCCATAGAAGTCTCCCCCCAGCTCTAAGCATCATTGAGGATTACTCCTGAGACACGAGCTGTGAGTGGAAGCGCCGAGCTATTGATCTCCCTGGGGGTGGCCAAGGTGCTCAATATGCCACTTGGGTGCCACGAATCCTGCAAAAAAAAGGTAGACATACCGTTCCCAATCCTAAATCTGAATTGATGACACAGCCTGTCCCAGACCATTAAGAGCTTTCTCTAACTCCAAGAACTGTTATAAGTAAGATGATTGAGCCCAAGTTTACATTATTAATTGGCTGCATTTTTATTATTGTTAAAACACTTTTTGACTCCTAATTGCTGATTTTTGCGCTTAAATTGATTCCTTGTGATCAGTTCATATGAATTGCAAATTGTTAGTAAAATTGTTACAAATTGATACCAATTGCATTATAATTTTTTCAAGGACAATTGATGCTGCAAATTGTGATTTAATTGTAGGAACACAAAGGAGTCAACCATGCCAAGAAGTCAACAGG
>JANITX010000003.1:38252948-38268145 GCA_027564395.1 Erythroxylum ulei | reverse complement strand
TAATTATAATATAATAAATAAATAAATTATATCAAAATAAACATTAATTCAAAATGACATAAAAAATTACCTAATTAATACAATTTTTACAATTAACCATTCCAATTTTTATTAAATACACTGGGAACAAAAGCATATAAGACGCAACGAACAAATAAAATCAGACGAAAATACAAACCAATTGTCAGACGATAAAAAGACAGATGGAACTACAAAGTAGGACGCAAGGCACAAATAGAAAATAAAATGGAAGAAAACCAGACGAAAACGCTATATCGACATATTTTAAACACTGTTCGAAAAACACGTAACTATTCAAATAAAAAAATTGCATCAAAGACAAATTAAAAAACTTATAGATTAAACTATCTTTAAAATTTTATCACCTTAAAATTTTTTTTATTACCCTACCGGACAATTTCTACTGGACACTTGCGCATAGTTATAATAATCGAGATCCCAACGTCCCACTCATGCTTAGGTGACACTGCGAGTCAATTCTCGACAAACACCCGCCTCGAAGTATTATTACTCTCCAGTGATAGCGATGCAGATGCAGGCTGCCACGGAGTCGAATTCCGAGGCTTTCGCACTCGGCCAACGAGTCCATTTAGCCAACGATCCCCGCCGAGTAGGAACAGTCAAGTATTTAGGAGCAGTGCAGGGATATCCAGGCACATGGGTTGGGGTCGACTGGGATAACGGAGACGCCAAGCACGATGGCTCCGTTAATGGGGTCCGATACTTCCATGCAAGATCTCAAACTTCTGGTTCTTTCGTCCGCACCCACAATCTTAGCTCTGGAATATCTTTCTTAGAAGCTTTTCATCTGAGATACAGAGGGCAGTCCACTAAAGAAGAAGAGGGTATATACTGTTTTTTGTGTTGCTGATATAGTAGAATTATTATGCTTGGTTTCATTTTGTGTTAATGGTAATAAATGTTTATGTGCTTTGTTTGTTGTAGATGAAATGTATGTGCTTTCAGCCAGCAACAAGCGTGTAGCAGTGGAACTACTAGGGAAAGACAAGATTGAAGATAAGATTAGTCGATTTGAAGAATTGAGGAGTGCGTCACTATCTTACATGGGTGTTAGTAATCCTGGATCTCCTGTTGAAATTAGCTCAGTGGTTCCGAGTAAGTTGGTTTCTTGATTTTTTTTCCTTTTTATGGTTTTGTCATTGTTTGTGTGCTTATACAGGGTATGCATCCTTAGTTAAGGCTTCTACTAATCAAAGCTTTCAGTTCTTCTGCAAATAAATGGGGATTTAGAATTCAACAGTCACGAATGCAAATTATAAGAATGTTTGATTCTGCATTTGAAGCGGTTCAGTTTCAAAAATGTCTTATTTGGAACTACAATGTTGCAGTGGAAATTTTTTAGGTGATGTTGGGAGCACTCTCTAGTTAAGATTATCGTGTCATATGGTGTGACTTCCACTTAAGGCTAGGCCATCCATAATCTTATCCTTGTTAGAAATTACGTTCACAATTTGTTAATTATTGATTATCTTGAACCATGTCATGCTTGATACTGAACAGATATTATGAAATTTTGCATAGATATTGTTGATTTGCTGTACTATACTAGTTCTCCATGACATGTTTTTTTTTTTGTAGTTTTGTCGATATAGATGTCTGTTTATGGGCATTTTTCCATGTGACTTAAACTAACCTCAGATGTTGCTTATGACTAAATTATAATTGTTCAAAGGCCTCATTTTTAGAGGGCCACCCACCATAAATATATTTATTATTCTTCATATCAATCCAATTAGAGTTAAACTGATACTAAAACTTGAACACATGGTTGGAGAGAGATTTGATCTTGTACATGTTAGTGCTTTATTAAGTTAAACAGATCGTTGTTATGTCTTTTGCTATTAGTAAGTTGTGAATGCTATAACTGTAGATCTCGAGGAGTTTGACTTGACTGGAAATTTACTCTCAAAATGGAAGGTATGTGATATTTTGTTTTATCAATCCTGCATTTTAATGGTATTGTTTAAATCAAGTTTTAGTTTATTCTATCACTTATGCATTCTGTATTTTGTTCCTGATCCACCTTGAACTTCTATTCAATGATTTCTTTCTAGTTTTGTCTTGTTTTAGTTGCTAATATTTTCTTTACCCTTGTATAGAGCTTGAATTCACATGCACTCTTACTTTTTCTTGCTTGATAAATTTTTAGAACTTAATTGGGTATCTAGATGCATTGAAATAAGATACATTTAAACTTTGACAAGGAGAAATCTATCCTTACATGTATGGTTTGAATTGTTAAAATTTTCTTTACCCTTGTATAGAGTTTGAATTCACATGCACTCTTACTTTTTCTTGCTTGATAAATTTTTAGGAACTTAATTGAGTATCTAGATGCATTGAAATAAGATACATTTAAATTTTGACAAGGAGAAATCTATCCTTACATGTATGGTTGTGATGTCTAGTGAATAGTGACACATATACACTAAATTGCCATATTTAGGACACATCCAAAGAATCACTTTCTTTCCTTTTTTTTATAAATATTTTGTGATCTTTTCTAGCATAAATGTTTTACATTTTTCCATAATTATCTTTTTGTATATCTACTATTACTTGAGCTTTTAGTCGACCTAGGAGGCTCTATTGCTATGTCTTTCCTTCATTGTTGGAGATTTTGAGCTTGTAGAAAACCTACTTGCACAAAGGAAATCACACTACAATATATCATGAAAGATACCCATTAGCATGATAAGCAATCCCAATTCTACAAGCAACATGATTCTTGAATAATGTGAGAATCATTCTCCAAATAGAAAAATGTAATGAAAAAACAATACAAAATAGTAGTAAACGATCATTAACCATATGTCTCCTTGGTAATTTTGTTATGGTTGGTCTAGTCTTAGCTTCTTACATTTTATTGGTTTCACTTTTCAATAGAAATTATGTGTTGTATCGTAATTGTTATGCAACCTAAGATGTAGGTGAATTTAATTATTAAAATCTTTAACAAGAGTTAAGGAAGACTTCCAAATAACGGATGTTGCCACTCAAAATTCATACTGAAATTAGTATCTCTCATGTCGTGATTTTCAACAAAATGATTTTAAGGTGAAGATGGCTCAAGTGTTGATTTCCCTCTCGTGTGATGTAGGAGCACCCATCCCGACATACACATAATTACTATGCTATTTTTTAATTAATTTACGATATCTTTACTATTCTATTAAGTTCGACTTCCTTTATTGCAAGTCTAATAGTAGCTGATGACTAGGGTTTTTCTTAGAGGCCTTGAACTTCTTTCTTATTGTGGATAGGATTTTTAATAAGATTACTATAAAAACAGAATTATAGTAGTTCCGTATTCATATTTTATTAGAAAGATTTTTTTTATAAACTCATAACTATTCTAACCACAATCACCCTAGTTCAAGTTGTTCTTTGGTGAAATTTGCTGCCTTAATTGGTTTGTCTACGTCAAGTGGTATTGAAATGACAAATCCCATACACTTTGAAGGGTTTCAGCTTCCAAATTGCAGAAATATAAGCTGAATAGATGTATATATTATTCCCTTAACAGTCAATATATAGGTACAAGTATATATAGGATATATCCACCCAGATATTTCCCAACACTCCCCCTCAAGCTGGCTCATAGATGTCATCCATAGCAAGCTTGGTAACCAGAACACTAAACTACCTCTTGTGTAACCCCTTTGTAAGAATATTTACTACATATTGTGAGGTCGGTATATAAGGAACTCAAATTAATCCTTTTTCAAGCTTCTCCTTAATGAAGTGCTTGTCAACCTCAACGTGTTTTGTTCTGTATGAAGGACCGAGTTGTGGGCGATTGAAATTGCGGCCTTGTTATCACAATACACCTTCATAGGAACTGAAATAGGAATTTGCAGTTCCTCCAGTACCCTTTTAATCCATAAAACTTCACAAATTCCATGTGCCATTGATCAGAACTCAGCTTTGACACTGCTCCTTGCAACAACACTTTGTTTGTCACTGCGCCAAGTTACCAAGTTACCACCAACAAATGTACAATAACCTGAAATTGATCTTCTATCAGTAGCACTCCCTGCCTAATCAACATCGGTATGGACTTCAACTTGAAGATTGTTCCGCTTACGAAACATTAAAACTTTCCTGGGAGTTCCTTTTAGATATTGTAGTATCCTATACACAACATCCAAATGTTCTTGGCCTAGTGAATGTATAATGGACTCACTAAGCTCAAGACAAAAAGCTATATCAAGTTTGGTGTGTGACAAATATATTAGTGTCCCAGCCATCCACTGGTATCTCTCCATATCAACGATATTTTCAGGTTGAGTTGGGCTAAGATTCAGACTTGTTTCAGCAGGCGTATCAGCTGCCTTACAACCTAGTAATCTTGTCTCATTCAACAGATCTAATATATATTTCCTCTGATTCACAAATGTACCTTCTTTTGATCTAGCAAATTCCACCCGGATGAAGTATTTGAGGGGTCCAAGGTCTTTAATTTCAAATTCTTTGGCTAATCTCTTCTTCAACTCTACGATTTCGGATACGTCATCTCCAGTTAGAATGATATCGTCAATGTAAACAATAAGGATAGATAGTTTACTTGCCTTGGACTGCTCGTAGAATAATGCATGGTTGACTTGACTCTAACAATAGCCATAAATCTTCACAACCCTTCCTAATCTATCAAACCATGCTCTAGGGGACTGTTTTAGACCACATAATGACTTCTTTAGCTTGCACACCTTATTCCTCCCCTAGGTATCCTCAAATCCCGAAGGTTGGCTCATAAACTTCTTCTTCTAAGTCTCCATTAAGAAATGTATTTTTGACATCTAGTTGATGTAAAAGTCCACTCAAAATTTGCAGCCAAGGATAACAACACCTGAATGGTATTTACCTTTGCAGTGGTAGCAAATGTCTCTTAGTAGTCAATACCATAGGTTTGAGCGAACCCCTTAGCAACTAGCCTTACATTCAACCTTTACACTGCCATCAGCCTTGAATTTAACAGTGAATAGCCACTTGCACCTTACCAGCTTTTTATCTCTAGGGGAATTAACAAGTTCCCAAGTTCTATTATTCTCAAGTGCATTCACCTCTTCCATAACAGCTAATCTCTAATCCGGATCTTGAAGGGCTTCTTGAATGTTCCTTGGCACAAACAGGTTAGTGATTTTAGAGATAAAGGAGTTGTGTTTGTGTGATAGTTTTCCATAAGATAGGTACTTTGATATGAGATGGTTGGTACATGCCCGTTTCCCTTTCCTAAATGCTATGGGTAGGTAATTATCAGCAAAGAACTCAGTAGAAATATCACTGGTAGCTTGTGGGTCAGTAGGTATAGATTGATCATTACTAGGCACAAGAAGGGGTAAAGTAGCAGATGGATTACCTGAATTAGAGTTGTTCCTAGGTTCATTCTTTGGGGAGTTTGAGAGGCTGTGTAGTGGTGAGGTAGGTTGTTCTCTACTTCTTAATTGAGTCTTTCGCTTAGTATAAACATGAAGCTCAGTATTCCGTTCCTTGGGAATGGACAGTAGTATTTGTCCACCTGTGGTAGAATTGGGATTTCCTGGCATGGACATATTAGGAGTAGTTTCTTTGCCTTCATTATCAGAGATTATATTGTGAGTAGTTTCTTTGCCTTCATTATCAGATATTATATTGTGATCAATAATGACTATGGGTAAGGGGCTGGGAGTAATGGTAACATCCCAAATTTTTTTTGCTTCATTAAAGTTCTCCCTTTGAAGATTTTTTTTTAATGTTCTAAGAATGTGACATCCATGGATACAAGAGTTTTTTGTGTGAAAGGGTAGGAACATACCCAATAAATACACATATTTTAGCTCTAGGATCTAGTTTGGAGTTTCCCCTAGTTGGGATATGAACATACACAGTACACCCAAAGGCGAAGAGTAGAATAAAGTCGATTTTTAGGAAAACTTTGTTTAAACACATCTAAGGGTGTAGCATAATGCAAAACACGGCTGGGCATTCGATTGATTAAGTATGACGCAGTCAAAACAACCTCAATCCAAAGGTATTTTGGCACATTCATAGCAAACATAATGGCCTGATATACTTCCAATAAATGTTTATTTTTCCTCTCGGCAATGCCATTTTGTTGAGGGGTGTTAACACAAGTCGATTGATGAACAATGCCTTTAAGCTTAAGAAATTTTCCAAGGACTTCATTAAAATACTCGGTACCATTGTCAGGGTGAAGTATACCAATTTGTGTGTGAAATTGAGTTTCAATCATGGTATACAAGTTTTGAAAGATTTGAGCAACTTTAGATTTTTCACGCGTCAAATAGACCTAAGATAATCGAGTATGATCGTCTATAAAGGTTACAAACTATTTTTTTCCAAAAAGGGTTTTAACACAGGATGGACCCCAAACATCACTATGAATTAAGGAAAATGGTTTAAAGGGTTGATATGGTTTTGTAGGGTAAACAGTCTTATGACTTTTGGATAAAATGCAATGTTGACAATAAAATTTTGAGCAATCCACAAATTTAAACAAATGAGGTAAGTCTTTTAAGATATGTGAAACTAGGATGTCCTAATCTATTATACCAAAGTAAAATCTGTTCTTTAGCAGGGGTAGAACAAATACTACTAAAGCCATGAGCTTCTTTATTCTTTAAGTAGTCATCAACGAAGTAGTAGAGACCATTTATTAACTTAGCACGGCCAATCATCCTCTTCGAAGTCTGTTCCTGGAAAATACAATATGAATAAAAAAATATAATGGTACAATTAGAGTCACGGGCTAGTTCGCTCACAAATAGCAGATTACAAGCTAGTTTAGGCACATGAAGGACAGACTTAAGGCAAACATTAGAAGATAGAGTGATCGAACCTTTTCTAGCTTTAGCAGAAAATGACCCATCTGCTATACGAATTTTTCATGGCCAGAGCAAGGGTTATAAGTATGAAATAAATCAGAAGAAATGGTCATATGTTCAGAAAATAAATTAGAAGAAATGGTCATATGTTCAAATGCTCCTGAATCAATGATCCAAGGAGCTGAATTGTAGGGAAAGGAGCATGACAAGGCATTAAAATCACTACCTGTTTGCGCAATAGATGCATTGGGAGCACTTGAGGATTTAGATTTGGGTTTCAATAGCTTTAGGATGTGGTTAATCTGCTCCTGAGTGAACTGTCCAGAATCTACCTCATGGGCTAATGGAGTTTTATTAAATTTTCCTTCATGAGATACCTTCCAATTTGCAAGTTTTTCACGGAGTTTCCAACATGTTTCATGGGTATGATGAGTTTTATTGGAGTAATCACAGCAAACCCGTGCCTTTATTTCCCGTGACTTCTTCTCAGTCTTCTTAGCACAGCCAATAGCATTCTCAACAACCAAGGCAAAGTTTTTAATAGTAGGTGTAGGATTTCGTTTGCCAAGCATCACAAGCCGTCTAGTCTCTTAATGTTAGCTTTTGCAAAGACTTCCCCAACGGATGGGAGTGGTTGTCACCCAATAACCTTGCCTCTAAGCTCACCAAACTCAACATTAACACCAATCAAGAACTTGAATATTCGGTTATCCTTTATTATTTTTTGATAACGGTTACAAGCATCAAGGGATTTCCATTCATAGTCATTAAACAAATCTAAGTCTTGCCACAAATGTTTCAGAGAATTAAATTACTTAGTAACACTGTGCTTACCTTGGTGGATCTCATTCAATTTCAGAGTCAGTTCGTATACTTGGGACTGGTTTCCCAAATAAGAATACATCTGATTCACATTATCCCATAGCTTCTTAGCTGTGTGGTAACACATGTAATTGGAGCTGATATCTTATTCCATAGAATTCACCAGCCACGTCATAACCGTAGAGTTTTCAACATCCCATATTCCATGTGTAGGATCATCAGCTTCCTTCTTGTCACCAGTTAGATATCCAATCTTGCCTCTACCACGAATGTAGATTCTAACTGATTGTGACTAGTGAAGAAAATTCTCTCCATTCAATCGTATAATAATGATCTAATTGGAATGAGAATCTGAGGTAGGATTATGAGGTGGAGGTGTTTGAACAGATGGGTTGGAGGATTCAGAGATGTCGGACATGGTTGACATAGATGGGTAGAATTAGAGAAAGTATGTGGCGGCTAGGGTTTAGGTCTATTTAGGTATGATCTGATACCATGCAGAAATATAAGCTGAACAGATGTATATATTATTCCCATAACAGTTACTACATAGGTACAAGTATATATAGGAATACAAGGAGCTATTTTAGGAAACTAACAACGGTACATAATATTCTAATCGATCTAATTTAGCTAACTTTTAGGAGTCATTAACACTTAGTGGGTATTTCCCAACAAAAACCATGTTCGAATATGGTAGAAATTGAGTTATAGACAACCAATTCTTGGAAACAGAGATGGTAGAGTTGTGGTGTGTGATTGCAGACTTGCTGCAAGCTGTACACACCTTGTAACCTCAGGAGCCAATGGAAGCCCCTTGTGGAAAATTCAAAAAGGTCATCATGAGTCCCTCTAGATTTTAGAAGATCTTGAGGCTAAAGAGGTAACAGATAATAACCTGTTTCATGAAACTAGACCCATTAATTGAGTGGCACGGGGTCGAAAAGAGAAGTGGTTGTTCCTTGCCTTTACAAAGGGAAGGGAAATCAAGGTTGAAGTTGTTGATGTTATGAAAAATTTCACAGAAGAATATTTAAATTGGGAAGAAGGGGAACCAAGATGATTATGGTGAGGGGATAGGAAATCTAAAGTCATTCCTATATAAGAGAATTTTTGGAATAAGTGATGACCGTAACAATCAACATGAACAATAACTATAGGTATCTTTGTATCCTCTTAAAGAAGCAAAACAATTGGAGACTTGAAATCCTACACCTAGCAATTCATCAAAATCAACAGATATTTATTTGTTAGAGTTTGAAGTCAATAACAATGATCTAAATGATGACAGTAAATGGGATTATCAAAGGATTGGTCATGTTATAGTTGTCTATTTGGAGAGATATAAAGAGTTGAGTTTACTTGTAATTGATGGAGAGAATGAGACTTTATTTTTGCGTCGAATCATGCTAGAAACATGCATAAAAAGCAAGAAGATACAATTTTCTCATAGAGAGATCCAAATATTATTTTGAATTAGTGATAAGCTTTCTAGAGTTCACAAGGTGCTTTTACATGTGGGATAATATGTGTAATTTTCAAAGGAACTTATGGTTTGGTACTTTGAACTGTGAGATTGTTATAGGCCCTAAACCAAATTTTGGCCATAGGACCCTACAAAATAATACCAAGTGGGCTGCTTCAAGAGTTTTTCTTCCTTTATGACCTATTTTGTTAGGTTAGGAAGCAAGGTCTCATTAGAGAGAATAGTACCTGGTTTCGACAATAAGAATCATGGCTACAATTTTTGTGGGTTGGCTGCATCTCCTTGGGAGGAAATCAAATACCCCAAGTAGGAAATTTGGGTTTGCCTAAATGAGCATTTCGACTGTTTTAGATATAAATAGTGTTGTTTCAACAATGTGAAGACAAGTCAAAGGTGTTGAATGTGTTTTGCCTATGTACAATTGTAGATTAAAATGTTGAAGAAAACAAATACAAACTTCATCAGCTATTTTTTGAATACATAATTCATGAGGGAGTGGAAAGTGGATGGGGGCATTAGAGTGACCAAAGGGAATGACCAAGAATTAGAAGTGGCCATGATGGGTGCGAGAAGTTGTCATTTCCACAGTTGTCTCTCTCATTCTAACTTGATGATACCCTAAAAACAGGTCTAACTTTGAGAAGTAACAAGCTCCATGTAACTCTTCCAATAATTCTTTTGATCACTGGTATAGGAAATTTATTCTTCATTGCTTTGAAATTTAGTTCTTGGTAGTGAACACAAAATCGCCATGAATTATCAGCTTGCTTCACCAAGAGAACAAGAGAAGAGAAATGGGATTGACTAGTCCGGACAATTCCTTGTTTGAGCATCTTATCGCATTGCCATTTTATTTCATTTTTCTGGATATGTGGGTAACAGTACAGGGACACCTATAAAACCCACTCTTGGATTTAGAGTTATAAGATGGTCACAAATTTTGGATGGAGGTAGACCTTGTGGCGTGTTAAATATGAGTTGGAAGGCATTAAGGACTCTTTGGAGTTCTATCTCCTTACTCGATTATAAGGAAGAAGTGGATAAGGAAGCAATTCTGTTGGTGGAGTCGTCCTCTATGCCATTCAACTACGCTTCTTGATTCTATCATTTAAATCTCATCTCAAAATCCCAATAAATAAAGCATTCTTAGCTAATTAATTCCCAAAATAGCACCATATCCACAAAGAGGTAACATATATAAATTCAAGCAAAAAAGTTGAGTCCCTAACCATATAGGCAGCAAATGGCATATGCCAAGACAACATAGCTTCTCTCCATTAGCGATCATAACCTGCAATTCAACCTTAGTTCCACGGGAATTTTTAGCTATTCCATCAATGCTACATCCACAAAGTTGTGAGTGCTCCTTGAGTCGATTAAAATTAGTAAAGGCTTACAATTGAGAAACCCCTTCACTTGCATGGTTTGAGATTTGTGCACTCTTGTTATAACATGCAACCATACTATTGTTCTTCCTCTTCTCCAATCTCCTCTTCTTCATCAATACCTTCCAATCAAGACAACTTTTTACATTGATATCCTAGTTTGTATTGCTCATCACAATTGAAACACAATCCCTTGGCATGCCTTTCTTCCATTTCCCAATTCAGCCTTTTAACAAAAGTTCACTTTTCCCCCTTATGATAACCTTCCGTACAGATTCAACTCTCTTGTGGGTTGCTCCTCCTTTCATATTGCCTAGCCAAACTCATTGCACTAGTAAGGTCTTAAGGATTCTGTAGCTCCATTAATGAAAATTTTGACTTGTTATTGAGACAGAGTGCTAGCTTGGGCTGCTAGTTGCTCAAATCACGTTTGGTATTCATCAACAATACCAGCTTGTCAAAGTTTAGAAAGTTCTCCTAGTTTGTTGTTGCAAATAGGAGGGCCAAATTGTAAATTACAATTGGTTTTGAAATTCTCCCATGTCATGAGAGTTTTTTTTGGTTGAGAATTTGAAAATTCATAAAGTAGTAAAGAATAGTTTACAGTTGAGGAGAGGAAAAGCTCTCCTTCTTTCATCACACGACGACATTCGACATTACAATTACAATAAACAAAAAGACAACGCAGGGACAAATGTATGGCTAATTAGGGTAAAAGACTACTACCCTTTCTCGACTCTTCGAAAGATTACTCAATTAGGGTTGGCTCTCTGGAATCTAAGATGGCTTAAATAATGGGCCCTCTTTTGGGGCAAGTAGTAGGCCAAGAACTTCATTGGCTCCAATACCATGTGGAAAAGAATTTTCGCATATTCTTATATCTTGAATAGATAGTATACAATATTATATAGGAAATTACGAGAGAGAAAATAGGAAACTAAATCTGGAAGCCTATGTAACTCTATCTAATTGAATCCCTTGATTTAAAGGATTTCAAACTTACTCTTCTAATCTATTTACAGCTCATGAATATCTCAACAATAAGGATATGGAGAAAAGATTTGAAGGATAGTTAAGAGATTTATGATGGAGGGAAGTTCAGTTCCAACAGGTTGCGATATAAGCGGTCTATCAAAATTTGAATATGAACTATAATTTTTTGCATATTTTTAATGTTTATAGTTGGCGTAGCTTATATACAAAATTCTAGTACGTATGAATGGAAACTAACGATTCTAATATAATATCTAATCCCATAATGTTTGAGATACTCTCTAATCCCATGATTTATGGAATATTCTAATTAATATGAAATTTAATCAAATACATTCAATCAACCAATAAATATACATGATTTCACCACACTTCCCCTCAAGCTAGTGAATAAGTATTATCCATTCCTTAACTTAGATGCAATCGCCTGAAAAATTTTGAGTTGCTTAAACTCTTGGTGAGAATGTTAGTCAACTAACGATGAATAGATACATAAGGCGTACAAATTAATCCATTTTCTAATTTTTCCTTTGTAAAGTGTCTATTGATTTCAACGTAATTTGTTCGATCATGTTGAATTGGGTTGTGAGCTATGTTGATTGCATGTTTATTGTTGCAGTATAGTCTTATAGGGTTATCCCATCATCCTACTTAATCTTGAAATCTTCAAGAATAATCTTCATCCAGAGAAGTTCACACAAACTTTGAGCCATCTTTCGAAACTTAGTGATGTAGGACAAATAGAAGAATCATTAATTAGTAGTTAAAAATCACAAAATTAGGAAATATGACTGATATTAGGCTGCTGCAATATCAAGTTTCAAGGTTGGATTTTTGCTAAGAATATAGAATTTTCAGATTTTGTATGGCTAGAATTTTAAGGTTTGATTGCTGGAAATTTAGGTTTAGGTTTTCTGGTTTAATATGACTGAAATATAGGTTTGGGATGGCTAGAAAGTAGGTTTAAGAGGGTGTGAAGAACACAAAGAATGGATAGTAGGAACTAGGAATTACCTCTAGGGTCCAAGAATCACTCTTAGAAGAAAACATCATACCTTATAGTAGAAAACTCGAAGTTATAGAAAAGTTCAAGATTCCTTAGTATTAATGAAAGGTACACATATATATATTCTTAGAATCCTTTTTCTAGTAGGAAAAAGATTTCTAATTTAAATCCTATTATAATAGAAATTTTATAACTCCTAACAACTAGTATAGCAGATCTAAATAAGAATAACATAATACTATTACTTTCTATCTAATTAGGAATCCTAATTCAACCTTTATCTTTGATGTCAATTCAATTCTCAATCCTCATCCCACCAAATTAAATCTTGTGATTGATTAATCTTTCCTCTTTTATTTCTTTTATAGACTTTAAGTTCTTTTGTATCAATTCTCCCTGGCTTGTCTGAAGTTGTCCTCGACGTAGAATGTGATAAATACTAATCATATGATCAAAGAATTTTTTGACCTTTATATTGCCACATTTGGATCATTTGAAGCCGGCTGTGTTGTCTCTCCAGTCAAATACTCGAGTTTGCCTCTACAGTCAATGGCAACTTTATTGTTTGGGGCCATTCTAGGTAATTCTGACCATTAAACCTATGATTCGTCAATTGAAAAGGCAAATTTGAGCCAAGAAGATCACAGTTATGTTGTATGTTGCTTATCATAACACCACAATTAGCCACACTTGAACTACTGAAATCATTGTTAGAGGATGAGGAGTTTCTTCGTTGGCCAGTCCTTGCTAAGTGATTGTCCATTTAGGGTTGATTTGAACAAAGAAAGGAAAAAAATATTGTAGAAGAGCTGTGGCTCTAATGCCATGAAGAAAGAAGACAAAGTAATTTTTCCTTGATTTTTCTGCGAATAGTGCATGGAATATATAGGACAATACAACCCTAATTACCTTCTTAAATTAAGAATCCATTTGTTCTCTAAATAATAAAATCTCAACTAATTATCTATAGAGAATCAGCTAATTATCACTAGAGATAATTAGCTGATTATTTCCATAATATTAAGTTGATTATTTCCATAATATCAATAGAATTGATAGGAATAATTTTTAAGTGATGTACAAGATTTTTTAAAATAGGAAAGTGATTTGAGTCATCTCATAGATTTAGGATATTCTCTGACAAAGAGACAAGCTTGGTTTTCTAATGCTATTGTTACAAAAATGCTTGGCATGCTCCTAAGTGGTGATAATATACTATTCATAGAAAAGCATGGCATAATACATACGTTACCACTGAATTGTTGTATGTAGAATATACTAGTTGAGTAGGATGTTCTTGTAATTTTGTGCTTGGATCTCTTGGCCAAATTTAGTGCACTATGAATGTACTTCTTGCTTTAAAGAGGCCTACAATTTTGTGAGTGTTTACTTATTTTGTTATTTGGTATATCAATCTTATACTCTATAATTGTTAGGTGCTGCCTAAGCTTCTTGGTTTATTTGGATTATTTCTTGCAGGATGTTGGTGAAATATGCAAGCAATTACCAACTCTTTCAGCCATTAATTTGTCTAAAAATTTAATTAGAGGGGACATTTCTTGGTTACCTGAACTGAAAAACATTCGGATACTAGTTTTAAATAATTCTGGTGTAGATTGGACACAGGTAGTTATCTTCTGTTGTGTTAATTATAATGCGCAAATTCGAAAGTCAAAGAAGCATTTTTTTGAAATTTCAGGTTGAACAGCTTCAACATTTGTTGCCAGTAATTGAGGAGCTACATCTGATGGGAAATGGCATAAGTACTATAAATGTAACTTAAATGTTTCTATATATTTCTTGGAACTTTTTATGAATGCATTATGAAATAAGAGGGTATAGAAATATCAGAAGACAAAGCCACTTTATTTCTCTGATTGTATGTAATTTATACACGAATATAACTTAATCTAATACTACTAAACTACTAGATTTTTCGTGTATCCTAACTTATCCAATCTCTTATCAACTAGAAGATAAACTTATCTCCTAGAAGATAATCTCCTAAGCTAACTAAACTTATCTAAAATAATTGTCCAACACTCCCCCTCAAGTTGAGGAATAGATATTTATCATTCCCAACTTGCTTAGAATTGTCTCGAATCTAGGCCTAGGCATGATCTTTGTGAAGATATCGACTTCTTGTGCTTCAGTAGGGACATACCATAGATCAATGCCCCCTTCTTCTATTTCACATTTGATAAAGCTCCTGTCAATTCTAACATGTTTTGTTTGATCATATTGAACTGGATTCTTCACTATACTGATGGTTGATTTACTATCACTGAAGACTTTGGTGGGAAAGGAAGTGGTGATCTGTAAGTCCTGCATCAACCTCTCTAACCAAATAACTTCACAAATTTCTTGTGCAATCACCCTAAACTCTGCTTCTGCACTGCTTTTTACTACTACGGACTGCTTCTTGCTTCTCCATGTGATAAGATTCTCCTATTGTTTAGTACAATAATCAGATGTTGAATTTCCAGTTTCTCTCTAGTAGAGTTCCCATAAGTTTGCAACCCATCTTTCTTGTTTCCTCTAGTAAATCAAGAATGTATTTTGTTGAGATATGAAAATACCTTCCTTACTTCTAGCAATCTCCATTCCAAGAAAGTGTCTTAATGCTCTGAGGTCTTTTA
>JANITX010000003.1:38229818-38241544 GCA_027564395.1 Erythroxylum ulei | reverse complement strand
CACGTGACGGTGCAGTTGATGTCGGGTCTTTCACAGTGGAAATCGCTGGTCACAGTTGAAGCAATCTAGGTGGGGGTGAGAAGATAAACGCGTTGTTGTTTGGGCGAGTACACACTCAGCCATTGAAGAACAACCGGGGAAAAAAAAAGAAACAGTCCTTAAATTAGATAGGGCTCTGATACCATGTTGAATGTTGAAGATAATTTGTATTTCTTGTATTTGTGTACATAGGAGCAAGGGTTTATATACAAAATTCCTAGGATTATTTAGGAAGTAATCTAGCTATTAAATCTATGAAATCTCTCAATTATAGGAGAGATTATAGGTGTAATTATAACAATATCAATGCTAATAACACAATATCAATGCTAATAATATTTGGTCAACACAAAACACATCAATCTCCTCTTCAAGGGGAGAATGAGAGGGAAGAGGTGTTGCTTGACTCTACATTTATAGATAATGTGATCCAGGGAGAGAGAGAATAATTCATGGGGAGAAAACTAGTTTAGTTCAGGAGGATTGAAATAGGCGCTAGATAGACTAGATTTAAACACATACTTAAGACGAGATAAGACAGAAAAAGCTATCATGCAGTCTATGCCATCCTCTTCCCTTGAAAACACTGTTGAGTTAATATATGATTTACCCGATGATTTAGATAAGCCTATTGTCCTTTGGAAAGGTGTTAGAACTTGCACCAAGCACCCAATTTCTAACTTTGTCTCCTATGACTCACTATCTCCCTCCTATAGAGCCTCTTTCTTGTCTGTTTCGTCTGTGTCTATTCCATAGGATTGGAGAGAAGCAATGGAAAATGTCTAATGGAAAGAAGCTATGGTTGAGGAAATGAAGGCCCTGGTAAAAAATGAAACTTGGGAACTTGTCACTGCTCCAGAAGGAAAAAGGACAGTTGACAGCAAATGGGTATTCATAGTGAAGCATAAGCTAGATGGATCCATTAAGAGATACAAGGCGATATTCGTGGCTAGATGCTTTACTAAAACATATGGAGTGGACTATCAAGAAACCTTTACTCCTGTTGCTAAGATGAATACAATTAGAATACTACTCTCTTGTGCAGCTAACCTGGATTGGGACTTATAGTAGTTTGATGTTAAAAGTGCTTTCCTTCATGGGGATTTGGAAGAGGAGGTGTATATGGAGATTCCTCCTGGGTTTGATGCTGAGAAGACACAAGTGAAGGTTTGTAGGCTAAAAAAGGCCTTATATGGGCTGAAGTATTCACACAGAGCATGGTTTTAAAAGTCAAGTTAGGCCATAATTTCCTTTGGTTATCAACAGAGTAATGCAGATCATACCCAATTTATCAAGCATTACCAAGGTAAGATCACGCTTCTCATTGTCTGTGTTGATGAAATTGTGGTAACTAGAAGTGATACAGAATAGATGGTTAGGCTGAAGAAACTCCTTGCTCAAGAATTTGAAATTAAGGATCTAGGGAAATTGCAATACTTCTTGGGGGTTGAAGTCACTACATCAGGAAGAGGAAGAAGTGGAATCTTTATCCCCCAGGGAAAATATGTCCTAAACTTGTTAGAAGAAACTGGTATGATGGGTTGTAAACTAGCTGAATCTTTTATCGAAAGCAACCACAAATTATAAGCTGGAACAGGTAACATCAGTAGACATGGGGAGATATCAAAGGTTAGTTGGGAGACTCTTCTACCTCTCTCACACCAGGCTAGACATAGCATATTCAGTTAGTCTAGTGAGTCAGTAAATGCATTATCCACGAGAACCACACTTATAGGCTGCATTCTACATCTTATACTATCTGAAGTCTGCACTAGGAAAAGATCTTCTGTTCACTAACAATAGTTACCTTAAGATAGAAGCATTTATAATTCTGATTGGACTGGATCTCTAGATGATAGGAGGTCAACTATTAGTTACTATCTGCTCACAGGAGGAAATCTAGTCACTTGGAGAAGCAAGAAACAAAATGTAGTTGCTAGATCCAGTTTAGAAGTTGAATATAGAGCTATAACTTAAGGTATGTGTGAACTCTTGTAGGTAAGAAAGCTAATGAATGAATTACAACTGATGGATGTAGGAAGTTTATCTCTCTACTTTGATAACAAAGCTGTCATTAGCATAGCTCACAATCCTGTTCAACATGATAGAATAAAACACATGGAAATTGACCAACACTTCGTAAAGGAGGAACTTGTAAATGACTCTTTAGACTTATCTCATTTGGGGTCTAATGAACAATTGACAGATGTCTTCACCAAAGGACTCTACAACAATTCTTCATAATCTTGTTTGCAAGTTGGGCATGTGTGATATTGATAGGTTCCAGAAAAACAGGTATGGAGAAATATGTATTTGCTATTGATTTTTGTAAAATGAATACATAGATAATCTGGTTTCGAGGACCAGCACCTCCAGCCTATGGCTCACACACTTAACAGTATTTCCAATAATCCTCTCTCCTCGTGTCTATTGTTTATTTATACTAAGAATCTGTTAGGAATCATAGATTCGGTTAGCTGACAACCAATCATGAGGTTGTCAGCCCCCCTCCCTGCAACTAACATCATATACGTATATATATATATATATATTTACTATATATGTAAATTCATTTCTGAGTTGTCTTGGTTTTATCATCATAATTCATCATGTCTACACGTTACAGAAATCAATATACATAGGTTGCCAAAGTAATCAGTGATCAATAAGAATGCACATAAATGAGTACCAGCCTTGATGTACCTTGTTACTGAGATGCATCACATCACCTTTAGCAGCTTTAGACGCTGATGAAGCCCCACCACCAGAAGGTTGAGGTGGACAGGTGCGAATTGTCTTCACACTGAAAAGAAACAAGAAAACAACATTAAATGTCTAGAGTTGCATTCAGCAAAGTTATACCAAATCATTGCTCCAATATTAATCAAGTAGGTACCTTCCAACGGCGGAAAAAATCTTCATCAGATTTTGGTGGCAATGATCCTCAGGCAAATTTTCAGCAACAACAATGCGAGACTACACATCAAGAGGAAGAGTAAATTCAGTCTTTATAGAGAGACTTGCATCTTATCTTCATAAAGTTAAAATGTCAACAGATGATATCTGGCAACAGATAAAAAAGAAGTTTGTCAAACATCTCTCAGCTACATCTTCAAGCCTGGAGATAATTTATGAAGACAGACTATCAATAGGGCTCATCTCATTATGTAACAAATATTTCATGGTAGATGCAAGATAAAAATCCTACTTGCAGCTCTTCCACATCTAAATCAGTAAGGGTATGCACACGCCTCACTTTCTTTCCATCTTCACTGACAATCTGCAGGATAAGGTGTAAAAGAACATTAACCAATGATTGAAGAAAATATCACAAAATACAGAAGCATGAAAAACAAAACAAAAATATATCAGACACAAGTATATGAAAAAAAAACCTACCAGCTTAGACGAGTTCCGCAAAATGGAAGCGAGTTGAGAATTACTATTAATGGCAGCTTTGATCTTTTTGAAGGAAGCAACAACAGATATCGGCACTACATGAAAGCAAGATGGAATTAAGATGGAATCCAACTCTATTCATCAACAAAGACGTTCCTAAACTGCAACATTTTCAACTCTATTTAACCATACTGAGACTCATCAAACATTCAGCAAGTATTTACTTCACCAATTATCCAGCTAGCAGCTCACCAAAGACAAAAGGGGGGCACAAAAACACAAAAGGATATCAGAAACATTAAACATGACGTAAACACTAAAATATATAATAAAAAGAACATGATAATCTAAACTATACCATATCCTTCAGGATCCTTGTTAATAAACCTCATCAGATGATCAGTAGTTGCCAAATTCAAATCGCTGAAATAATATTCCACCTGAATTAGAAGTTTAAAAATCATGAAGTGATCAATACTCAACTTGAGACAATAGAAAGTTGGAATGGAAAACATCCAAACATCATAGCCAATAATGCTGTTGAAAAATGATCCATGTCACTGTTTTGATATAAATATAGTTCAGTTAGCATTCTACGTCTGTCATCAAATATGGAAAACAGTACACCAGTTAAAGAATCCCATTTGATTATTCTTCCTAGCAGCACCTAGTATTCTCTGAACTAAAGACACCAAAAGAATCACAAGCCTCCACCAACAGAGTTTCCCTCTTGTACAAGATATTCAACCATAGCATGACATGCACATACAATGGAAAGACAAAAAATCATTAATCGAAATTCAGGATAAATTAACAAAATTTCTAAACAAAAAAGAAGACAGTATGCTGGTCTCCAATTTCAATTCTATACCAGTAGCACAAGTAGATATCAAAACCTATTTCATAGCAGATTTTAAAATAATTTCTATATCCTGGGAACCGTAGGTACAATAAGTTTGTCTCGTCATAAGACACAAAGAGTAACATCAGATTCCTCGACTAAATAGTTATGCCTTAGTAAAGGGAAAGATGATCAAAGGAAGTAACCGACTCACCACCCCCAACACATGAATGTTTAAATAATCTGAATCTACAAGTGATATGACTCCCATTCCACATGAAAATTGTAATATATCCCTCGATTTTAAAGTGGAAAATATATACTTCATAGATTGCATTATTTAAACCACAAGCCAAACAAAATTCACAAGTATAATCCACCAAAATCAAAGTTGCAGGCATTATAGATGTCAGTAAAAGATATAAGTCACTAAAAGTTTATACTTTCAAAAGAAATTAAGAAACGTTGCTATGGTTACCAGAAAATGGTAAAGGGCAATTAAAGTAATTTCGTTAATTTGTGAATTTGGAAAAGAAATTTTGTCTTCATTACCAAACCATCATATTTGCAAAGGTGTTTTCGGTCAGCTGTAATCTACTCGTTCCAAAACATCCAAAAGCAAACTTTCCTACAGCATTAGACTGAAAACAAAAACTTTAAATCCCTACTCAAATACTTAGCACCAAAAGATGGTACACACATCGATTCAAAGCTCCGCCCAATTGTAATATGGAAAGAGTACTCATAAATCAGCATCACTCTGACCTGATTTATAAGCTTCTGCACAGCTTCATCAGAGAGGCCATTTTTTTCACCCTTAGTACGGCCATGATCCAGCAAATCCTTCTCAACAGCAGCCGCCTCCCCTTCTTCCTGCTCAGACTGCACCTTCTTATAAGGACTCTGGTGATGGTGGTGCTGGTGATGGTGGTTGGCGTGATAGTTCACAGGAACATAGTGATGAACACTTTGACCATTATGCCCCCGGACCGGAACATAATGCTGATTGTGATGATTCCGGACAGGGATCACATGAGGAACCGTAACGGGACTGTGGACGGGGACGTGAAATGGCGACGGAGGAGCCGGAGGATAGATGTGCATCATCGCCGGCGGAGGTGGAGGAACGTTGAGCTGTGTAGGCGGAGAAGGCGCTTGAGGGCGCGTGGGGACAAACGCGGGAGCTTGGGCGTTGAGTTTACTGAAGGAGACATTACGAGAAAGTGAGGGATCTGACGACAACGACGATGATGGGGTAGATTGATCTAGGGTTTCTGATCCTACTTCTTCCACTTCTTGGCCCATGATTTTCTTTAACTTCTTCTGTAAATTTTTTCACTTCAACTTTTTTTTTTCTAGGATTTTGGAGTGAAGAAGAAGCAGTGACGTGAAGAAATAAGGGGACGGCGGAGGAGGCGGAGGAGGCCTGTATAGGCCGATTAACAAATTTGGAGAGGTATTCTCGGCTTCCTGACCGACTTGTCATTCGTATTTATACGTCCTTTTTGTCCCTCTTTTTAGAGCAATTTTGTATTTATATTTATATTTCTTTTTCTTTTTAATTTCTGCGGTAAATTTGGTTTTTATTTTCTTTTTCTGTTATAGGAGAGTCCTAATTACGAGAAAGCACCTTTAAATCATCCACATCCAAACTAATCTCAACTTTTGGAGTGAAAAAGAAGCAGTGACGTGAAGAAATAAGGGGACGGCGGAAGAGGGGGAGGAGACGCCTAGGCCTGTATAGGTCGGTTAACAAATTTGGAGAGGTATTCTCGATTTCCCTGACCGACTTGTCATTCGTATTTATACGTCTTTTTTGTCTCTCTTTTTTGCACAATTTTCTATTTATATATATTTTTTAATTTTTGCCATAAAGTTGGTTTTTATTTTTTTTCTGTTCTAGTACGGTCCTAATTATAAGAAGGTATCTTTAAATTATCCATATTTAGATTAATCTCCGTTCGAGCTAAGTAAGTCCCTTATGAGAGATAAAACTTTAGCTCTAAATTTTAAATAACTGAATACATAAGAACAGTTTAAACCTGCAATTTTATTTAAACCAAAAGAATCCCTTACTAATTTTGCGCCCTTTAAGATTTTAAATTTCAATTTTATTTCAATTTCAATTGGAGTGTGGTTAGTTCATAACTTTATATCGGACAGGATCAAGTTTACCTTGGTCCTTGGGTCCCACTGCTTGACATCCATGTGGACCATGTCTGATTATTTCTTGTTTGATTTCCTTAAAAAAATCAGATAAATGTCTTTTCAAGAGTCTTGCGAAAGAGACTCTTTTAAGTTCTAAATTTTACCAATTAAACTATTAAATTTAATTTTTATTATTTTAATAAAACTTATGCATTTAAGGATTGTATAATTAAAAATGTAAATTTTAAAAATTAAATGAATTTTACTATAAAGTTCAAAGATTTTAGAGATTTTTAATTTATTTAAAATTTTTAGTATATTAAAATTAAATACGCATATCTAAAATGAACTAATAACACACAAAAAAAACCTTAAAAGTTAAAACTTAAATTTATTTTATTATTAATAATATTATTACACATCAATAAATGTCAACGTACTCATACAACTTGTGATATTATGATAAAAAAGAACAACTTTACCGATTACTCCTAATCTGGCCTCTATTATACATCAATCATTATATTAAAAATATGAAAAGAAACATAGTAGAAGAATTTTATTAAATTTTAACAAAAAAAAAGGTTAAGGATGTCAATAAGCCTGGGCGAAATGTCAACTCTATAAAGAGGACACTTTTTTTTTAACTTAATGTCCACTTAAAATCATACACAAATGTCATTTCTATTATTGCTAAGTTAAAATTTGTATAAAAAAATAAATTTTTAAATATTTTATTACTACTTTTAATAATTCTAAATAATATTACAAAATTTAATATCAATTTCATTTCTTTTAGATTTATATTGTTTTTGTTCTTTTTACGGTAATAGTTTTGTTTTTCTTAGTTGGAGTGGGCCGATTCATGACTTGATTTTGGGTAGGATCAAGCCTCTCATGGGTCCCATTTCAAAGTTGAATTTTTACAATAACAATAATGATGAGAAATTCAGTAATACAGAGTCTTACCCTAGCTAATAAAAAAGTTGTTTTCCAAATTATTTAAATTTTCAATGAATTAAAAAATTTATTGAATGAACACAAACAGAAGTGTAATTCAAAGGGCCTAATTATTGATTGATTGAATTCTTCATAGAGTTACTTCGGGCCTCTTCTTCCCTACCTACTCAAAGATGACATTGACTTGAACCGTACGACAAACATGTTAGTGAGCATGGAAATATTTGGCGTATGTCAACTTCAATTTTGCGGTCGTCCAGTAGTTGGGCACTCTTCAATGTGTTGAAAAAAAGCACTAACGATCAGCTTCTAACGACCCCTTAACTCTTTCTTGACTCCAACTTCTGGTTGATAGCACCCCAGAAGGCAGGTATGGCAACATCATCAGGTACTTCCTTGAAGGATGGAAGGTAATTCACGTCCACAATTACATGATCTCCGCTACCTTCTTGAATCTGATTTTTTGTAGCAGAATAAACAGTAATGAGATGGTGTAGATTCAATTACATTAAAAGGACATTCTGGCACCTCAGCATTCAACTAAAACAAACATAAACCAAGCCAAAGAAAGAAGCCTCCACTCAAGAAAGCATTACGTACAACAACGTCAAAGCCAAAGATTGTAAGGTCGAGTTTTCTTCCAAGCCAATTTGCAGCATTAGTAACCAGCTCAAGATCAAAACTATGGTTACCATCTTTTAGGGAATTACCAACTCCAGAGCAGTTAACTGGAAGAGATCTCAAGCTGTGAAAGATTGGAATATCGTTGTCAGATCAACAACCATGCTCTTATCTTTGAGAACATAGAACCCAGTATACTAAGAAATCAAATAAATTATACCTGTCAAAGAGTAACGGTCTGAGTCCATTACATTTAGATGATTTAATCAAGATATCAGCATTAGGTGTAGAATTCTTAATTGCATAGAAGATTTTCTCTCCCAGGACATAAATCTTGTATAAAGTGGATGAATGGTCCACATACTCCTGTAATTCCAGTCATTTCCAGTTATGAATACAAATGATTGACCCCCAAAAAATAAGAGGATATCCATAAAGGTATACTTCAATAGCCATTCACCATTTCCTTACTTTCCTAGGAAAGTCTTAATTGATTTTCAATCACAGGCGACTGCTTAAGCTAAGTTTTACGTCAGGGAACAATGGTGTCCAATTCTATTATACACATAGTGCATGTGTAGTGCGTGGAGTGGCGTTCCGAGTTTATGTGGCAACCAGTCATATCAAAGCTGAGAACCCTATAGTTTGATCTTTGTTGGATGAATAACTAGGATATCCAATCCTGTTATATTCTTTCCATTGACATGTTTTAATAAACATATTGGTTCCCTATTAGTAAATTAACATCTAGAAGCCCTTTTTACATTGTAGGGAAAAAGAAATCCTCAATAAAAGCACATGCCCGAAACAAATATAGGCCTTCAGCTTATAAATGTGAGCTAGCGTTTTGATCCCAATGAGGACAAAAATATCTACAAGTTTCTGAAAAGAACAGAAAGTACTAACTATTCTCAACATAAAGGACATAGAATTATGAAGAAAAAAAAACACAAAAGATGTACTTGGTTGCTCACCTGAACCAATGCTGGAAGAGGAACGCTTAGATCTTTATAGTCTTCAAGTTTAAAGATTATTGCCTGGGATGCAACGGATAATTGCTCTAAGAACCAGAATAAATATGTGTGTGTGTGGAAAGAAAAAGGAGAGGGTGGGATGGGTAATGCTTAAATTGAAACTAACTTGATATAATCTGTCTTGAAAATAGCCTGAAATTTGGTAGTCTATCCAGAAAAACAAAAACGATGAACCCTGTGGGCCCTTGATAAAGGACCATATATTTGATACAAGATTGATACATTCTTCATTGTGTTGTCAATTCTTAATCTTGACAACAATATTGATGATTTCTTATCAGAATTACAACAGCCATATTAAGCGTGCAACCCAGTGACATTGCAGATAAACAAAGATGGTATATGAATTAGAGCATATGCAATATCAACTCTTACCATACTGTGTGCATCAGCTACACCACAGGCAACTTGGGGTTTTACAATACTTGGAAGAGAGAGTTTAGCTTTTGACAGTCTTTGCACTAAATCCGGGTCATGAAAATCATTAACCTGCATAATAGAGTTCACAATATTACTTCATTTAGAAAAAAGATGAATTGTTACGCTATTTCCCTGAGTTGAAATTTAAAGGTGCATTATTGCTATGAGTAACATCACTGAAAGCCACCAAAGAAGGTTCAACCAGAAAAAGAGATCATCATAGTTATCCCAAGGACACAGGATTCATTATTTCTTGAAAAAAAAAAAGACACGATTTATGCATTGCTTTCTAGTTTATAATAATAACAGGTTATGTTATCACAGATTCACATCATAAAGGATCTCAAAAATATATTGGTACCATTCTGAACAAAGACCTTTAAAAAGAGAGCTCCTCTGATTTTATGCTGGGTTTCAGAGTTAAGATCCTCCAATCCAAGGAGAATTTCTTGTATTCTTAGCCGATCCAAGACAGGATAGATGTTGTCAAGAGGGTCAATTACAAGGTGATCATGCTGACATTCCATGAACCTGTAGTAGAATCATGTGTTTAGTGAGAAAGGACTTTCTAATGTTACAAACTTTGTTTGTGGCCCTTAAACAAAAACTTCGGTGCAGACAGCTCAATCTAATAAATAATGTGGGCAACCAGAAATCTTGACATGAATTGCTAGATATGGAACATAATTTTACTTGTCGAAAAGAAGAGGCAAAGCCGCAACACATCGCAGAGGTAATAAATATAGAATCACATACAAAGTGAAACAACATGCAGATCACGTATTAGTGTGAAAACCAATATCAGTCAAATAGCAACAAGGTCACTAAATAAACTAAATCAGGAGAAATTGTCTACAAAGTGACCGGGAGTTCAATCTTTCAAGAGAAATGAATATAATAGATACATATGGCAAGATCAACAAAGGACAAGAATTTTCAGAAAATTTACCTTTGCAATTCCTGCATGCCTGTGGTGAAAGTGATCTTGTTTGATTCTGATGATTGGCTTAATTCAACCACGGTTATTTCATCAGTTGCTTTGTGCAGAATTACATCAACATGTTGTAACTGAGATTGTAGCGGGAGGTTAAACGTGAGAGGCAGAAAGATCAGCCCATTTGGAGTTGGACACAAGGGGAATGCACCTCTCTAGAACACAAGGGCAATAATTAAACGTGAATATTAAAAATTAAACTGCAATTGATTCATTGGTAAAACAGAAGTAAGCCTGCTTGAACAGAAGCTGGGCAACTCAAACAAGTTTGGGCAAGAAGGAAAATATTGAATCAGAAAAGAGTACCCAAATACTTAACAAATTAATTCCAAACAGGAAAAAGCATATAAAAAACAATTTCATGTTTCAGAAGGTTCTGCAACCAGAGTGAAAAAATTGAGTGGTAAAAAATCGGAGTTCAATCAGGGAAAAGTCAGTTCAATATGGACTTCCCCATCTAATCAGACACCATCAGGAAGTAAATATTTTGTTCTCTTTTCTCAATGTCTTGTTTTTTATATATAAATTTCGATAACATATAGCTGAAAATTTTCTCTTTTGTGGTCTCACCTTAGCAAAATCTTCTTCACGAGAAGATTTCATGATATAGCCAACTATCACCACATTGTCACCAAGTGCCTGCTTGCAATTAGAAGTTTGTAAATTAAAGGGTCAGAACTGCTGAATCTAGATGAGTAGAGTAATACATTAAAATAGATGAGGATGATACCAATATCAATATATAAGTATTAGTATGGATTATTCTATCTTCTCAAGAAACAAAGCTTAGGGTGAACATTATACACTGATAAAGTTGCTGACTGAAGGTGTATAGATAGAGATACCCTAGGCCTGGTAAGTTAGAAAAAACCAAGGAGACAACCCATAAATTATCTCCTTTACACTACTGAAAAAGGTTTGTACTAAGACCTAAAAGATCAAGAAGTAATCTTCCAATTTAGGAATACAAGTAAATTCCAATTCGAAGTCCTACCACTTCTCTCTCGTCCAACATTTCATAAAAAAAGCGACATACTAAAAAAAAAAAAATTCCTTTGTTTAGAAGCAAGTATGAATAATCAAACTCTTGTCTTTGCTACCATGTTAGCGACCATGCAGGGGAAGGCCAAGAGAATGTCGTGAATTTTGGTAACTTTGTCAGTTTATCGTCTTTCTTAAAGAAATTGTATTCAGCTGCGGCTTGGGAAGGGTTGCAGTGGCACCCTTATTTCTCAATTGATATCAATACACAACAGTATTTCTTTACTTC
>JANITX010000003.1:38129968-38147180 GCA_027564395.1 Erythroxylum ulei | reverse complement strand
TTCTAGGAGAGGTTAAAGAACAACAAATTAATAAAATATGCTTGATTAGGGTCTAGGCCGAG
The DNA here is from genome assembly GCA_027564395.1 of Erythroxylum ulei. NCBI lineage: Eukaryota > Viridiplantae > Streptophyta > Magnoliopsida > Malpighiales > Erythroxylaceae > Erythroxylum > Erythroxylum ulei. The sequence continues at coordinate 38,147,118 of JANITX010000003.1, read as the reverse complement.
ATTGAACCGAAGAACCGGGTCCCTACCGAATTTCCCATTTTTATTATTTTTGCATGTTTTCTTTAATTAGTTTTTATTAGTTAGTTTTATTTTATTTTTCTTATTCCAAAAAAATCCAAAACCCCCTTTTTCGTAAACATCGATTAATTTCATTTCTTAAACTTTTCACGCACTCTCTATGGGATTGACCTAGACTCGCCACTGCTACAGTAGTAGTCTAGTAATTTTAATTTTGATTAGCATTACGACGCGCGGTCATGTAGCTGAAAGGAGAAATCGAACCTTGTTGGACATAGTAAGGTCAATGATGGACTTAATAGATCTACCAAAATACTTTTGGGGTTATGCACTCGAGACTGTTGTTTATGTGATAAACAGAGTCCCTTCAAAAATAGTTGATGTTACTCCATATGAGATATGGACTAAAAAAAATCCTATCTTTCTCATATGAAAGTTTAGGGTTGTCCGGCATACGTGAACTAGATTCAATTAAACAAGCTTAAAAGGAAATATGATAAATGTCTGTTTGTAAGATATCCTAAGGAAACAATTGGATATCAGTTCTACAATGTTTTAGAGCAAAAAGTGTTTGTCTCAAAACATGTTATCTTTTTAGAGAAAGAGTTTATTCTAAGAGAAGACAATGGGAGCAAAGTTTAACTTGTTGAACTTCATAATGCTCAAACAGACGTAAATCAACTGCCTGAACCCGAGATTTTTGTTTATAGAGATGAGACAATAGTTAAACCTTCTGACATATAAAATGTTCGTAGGTCAAGTAGGATACGTAATGTTATAGAGAGATATGGATTTCTCATAAGTGAACATAATGACGTATTGCTCATAGAGGACAATGAGCCTATAACCTATGAAGAGACTCTGAAGAGTTTAGAATCTAAAAGAAGGCTTCAAACCATGAAGTCTGAAATGGATTCCATGTTTGAAAACCAAGTTTGGTCTTTGGTTGACCCATCTGAAGGGCTAAAACCCATAACATGCAAATGGATTTTCAAGAAGAAAATTGACATGGATGGTAATATGATTACCTATAAAGCGAGACTAGTCGTTCAAGGTTATCATCAAAGACAAGGCATGGACTATGGCGAGACTTTTAGCCTCGTAGCCATGCTTAAATCCATTAGAATACTCTTAGCTATTGCTGCTCATTATGATAATGAGATACGACAAGTGGATGTAAATACGACTATCTTAAATGGAAACCTAGCTGGAATGTGTATATGATACAACTTGAGAGCTTCATATCCAAAGATGGCAAAAAGGTTTGCAAGCTTCAGAAATCCATTTATGGATTAAAGCAAGCATTTGGGAGTTGGAACATCTGATTTGATGCGACAATCAAAGAGTTTAGTTTCTCACAAAATCCAGATAAACCTTTTATGTACAAGAAGGTTAGTGAGAGTGCTATCATATTCCTTGTGTTATATGTGGATGACATATTACTAATAGGAAATGATGCCTAAAGTTTGCAATATGTCAAAATTTGGTTGTCCTAGAATTTCCCCATGAAAAACCTTGGAGAAACAACTTATATATTGAGAATAAAGATTTATAGAGATAGATCAAAGAAGTTGCTAGGTCTTTCACAGTCTACATATATAAATAAAGTGCTAAAGAGGCTTAGCATGAAGCAGTCCATGAGAGGGTTTCTTCCCACGACTCATGGGATAAAACTCTCGAAATATATGTGTCCCAAGATGCAAGATGAGAGGACTCGCATGAGTTTGATTCCATATGCTTCGATAATAGGATCAATTATGTATACTATGTTATGTACAAGACCCGATATATCGTATGCTTTAAGTGTTACGAGCAAATATGAATCGGATCTTGGTGAGTGTCACTGGGTGGCTGTCAAGAATATCCTAAAATACTTTAGAAGGACGAATGATGTATTTTTGGTATATGGAGATGGAGATGGAGATCTCGTAGTGAGTGGGTATACAAATGTCAGTTTTCAATCTGACTAGGATGATTCCAAATCCTAGTTAGGTTACATTTTCATACTGAATGGTGGGGCAGTCAATTGGAAGAGTTCCAAATAAGAGACAACTGTAGATTCAACGACCGAGTCAGAGTATACTGCAACTGCAAAAGCAACAAAAGAAGTTGTTTGGATTAAGAAGTTCCTTATGGAACTTGAAGTGGTTCTGAGCATTGTAGACCCGATACTATTGTATTGTGACAACAATGGGGCTATTGCTCACCCCAAGGAACCAGGGTCCCATTAGAGGTCCAAGCACGTACTCAGGAGATATCACTTGATCAGGGAGATCATTGATAGAGGTGATGTGAAGATAGAGAGAGTGCAAATGGGAGATTATTATAGTAGTGTTCTAAAGGCAATCACCTTTAACATTTTTGTACAAACTTTCTTTTGATTAATAAAGTGAAAGGCAATTTTCATTAATTTGATGTTCATTTATCTATGAATTGATGTCTATCTTAAATCGAATTAATGAAATCCATGATATAAAACATAGCATGAAGGAAATCATGATGAGATCATGATAATGAGATTCCTATCATGTGCAATTATGTGAGTATCTAAATTATCTTAAGTTATAGGATTAATGAGATAGGACATTGTTAATCCGGATAAACTAACACATGTTATACTCCTTGATTTGATCAAGCAGTGGATCTCATAAACTGTAAGCCTGAGATGTTTAGAGTTAACATGTGGATGTTTACTAAGAATAATAAGTACATCGGATGACCTACTATAAGATTATCATATGAATGATCTATCAAATGTCAGTGATTAATCTCATCATAGCAATGGTGCAAATATCCTTAGACTTGAGGTACTCAAATGATATCTCAAATACTAATCCTATGCTTTAACATCATTCCTTGTAACCTCATAATGAGGTCACTCATAGGGTGGTGATTGAGTATAACTATTGATATTCAAAGGTAATTGGGTAGCCAATAAAGGATTTATTACTCCTAATAGAAAGAGATGATACCCATGGCCTCTTGTCAGGGTCATTATCTAGGAGTCTCTGATTAGAGTAATTATGTGTCATGAAGAGAGTTTGTAATGACACATAGAGTAATGAGATTCCTAGGATAAGAACTAACATCACTTGGACTAGATCTGACATAATCAGTCTAGTAAGAGTTGACATATGACCTATACTCCAAATCAAGTAGGGTATAAGATGGTGAAGGGACGAATTGCATGGTAATTGACTACGGAAATGTCCGTAAATTGGATAATTAACAATCGAAGAGTTCGAGTATTAATCCACTTATATTTCGATAAATTGGCATTATGAAACTCTTCATAATTTGTTTAGATTAAGAGAATCAAAGGGTAAAAACCATCAGGAGCAAAGCAACAACAAACAAGAAATGGTCTGCAAAATCCAACGGTTGAGATGCACCCAATTCTTTAAAGAAAGGAAAAGCTAGTTTATTACCTACCATGCATAAATGGTTTCTTACCCTCTCTCTCTCGACGTTTGCTCTCTCTCTGCTTAAAGAAGCAACTATCTTTTTCTCGTGGGGTATTAATCCAAAAATCTTCTCAAGGGCTTTTTGGAGTTGACAACTTAGTTGGGCATTAGGTGTTTGTAGCAGTAAGTTTTTAGCAGTTCTATATTTTGGTTTTGGAGATATGGAGAGAGATTACCTGAGCTTGGGTTCCAAAGGCCTTCCTATAACGGTGAAGGAGGAGGTTCCTGATGTCTCCAAAGATTCTGGTATGTCTTTTTTTCCGGTTCAGCTCTTGTGTTCAGCAGTTGTCTAATCAGTTATTTCTTTACAAGTTACGGCTTTGGTTAACTTGAATTATACTGCTTTTCACTTGTGTTTTTGCAAGTTCAGGATCGCTTGCCTACTCATGATTAATTTTTAAGAAAAGAAATTGTCGTTTCTGTAAAGAAATATATGTTGTTGTCTGATTCTTTGGAGAAAAAAGCATCTCCACATGTCTAGATATGTCTTTGTCTTTATCTTGTAAATGAAATTTAAGAGCTACAGTTAGTGTTTTGGAACACATATGAACAAAAAGATCCATTCCCGCCGCTAATGGGGAGTTATAGCAACCGTTTCGCATCTGATGCCTCTTAACCTTTTCTTAATCTTAATGGAATGATGCTGGAACTGAATTAACTACCAGTGAGTGATTCAGATAAGATAGACGGAACTACTACGACTACCTCAAAAATGTGTGTAATTCACTTTTGCCACCTTTATCCTCATAGGATCAAATCATATCTACTGTTCGCCGCTAATGGCGAGGGATAGGAACCGTTTCGCATCTGATGCCTTTTAACAGTTTAACTGTTACAACCTCCTTTTGATTCGTATTTACTATTTAGTTTTTACTGTGCCCATGTTTAGCTTTAGCTTTTAAACCCTTTTACGTACACAAATAAGAAGTAAAAGCTTATGTACAAAACAAAAGAGAATCTTTCTCCATAGTCAAAGAGAATGTAAAAATAACTCCAAGACTATATACTAATACTATAAACTTGGTTACTAATGAATCTAAATATTATTTGAGGAATTATGTTATTATTTCTTCCTTAAATTCTAAAACAGAAGTAATGTTAAAAGTCGGACTTTGTGTTTGGTGAATTAAGAAAAGAAACCATAATTACGGATTGATTTATGAATTTAAAATTTAGACTTTTTAGTAATATACTTGTGTTCTTGTTTAATTGGTCATTTTTTTATAGTTTATATTGGATCCTAAGAAATTTTCTTTTTAACCTTTATTTGGTTGGGCTTATACCAGTAGATCTTTTGTCAGTAAAGTTTTTTTTTTTGTAGATCTTTTCTGTAGAGAAATTTTCTAAGAAATCAGTTGACTGTTTGGCTGTAATTTAAAAAAGAATTTTTTTAAAAGAGCTTCATACAGTAGACTGTTTAACAACATAAAAATAAAAAGCACTTTAATTTTACAAATATTTTATTTTGTAATAAAAATTATTTATGCATATAAATATTATTTAAAGTATATTAAACAATATGCAAAGTACAATATATTAATTATTATATAATTTTAAATTATATAAAACATAAATGAAAATATATTTAACCAAATCTTTTATATAGATTATGTATTAAAACCTATAAAAAAAGCTAAATAATATTACATAAATCTCAAAATAAATATCTAAGTTAAGTAAATAGTTAAATATATAATAAACAGGAAGATGAGTTTGTGGGTATTGTAGGAATTATGTGTAAAACATAAGAGTAAAGGGACTAAAAAATAGGCTCATTAATTGATCTGAAAAATCTACCTAAAAAATACTTTTTTGAGAAGCTTCAAATTTGAGCTTCTTAAAAAGTAGTATTTTGGCTGTTAAAAAAGTCATACATATTAAAGAAGAGTTTTTTTTTATTTTACAGCTAAACATCCACTTTTCTTAAAAAAGGCTTATGTCATCTAGAAAAGTGCTTACTGACCTCTAAAAGCTCATCTAAGCACGCGCTTAGTCTAACTTCAAGCTACAAACATATTTATAAATATATAATTCTTTAAAGTATTCTTAGATGACTCAGTCTTATGCTACATAAAAAGAAATTACTTTAATTGTTATTTGACTTTTTTTTCTCTTTTTTTTTAATTTTTTTTTGGGTATATTGGGCATTGGGTAGGAATAAGATAGTGTCTTAGTGTTTTTTTTAACTAACATGTACATGAGCTGTTGTTGTAATAGATTAACGGGTCACGTTGGAAGTCGTCTTTATAAAGCAAAATTGATGTTGATTTTATTGTTTATGATTATTGTAATGTAAATGTGTAAAACGAAAATAAAACTTCGTGCCCCCACCTAGAGAAAAGAATACCCTTCCATGACATAACGTGAGAAACAATAAGGCCTTTTTTAAAATAAAAAAATTATTAAATGCTCCATTGTATTTAATAAGCACTTATAATATTCCGCTCTCTCGCTTTAATACTCAACAATGCGCCCGGTTTCAAATGGTCCTAGTCGTCCAGATATGCATCTTTAAATATGATATGATGTTGATTTATAAAAAACTTCTATTTTCAATCTTAGCAGTTGAGAAATGGGAACAGTGCCTTCAAATTATAGTTTTACTTTAAACATCATAGTATAATAAAGTTGAAAGGTTTCTTACCCACCCGTATATCTTTTTAGATAATTAACTGTCCTCTTTCTTATCTTCAACTAAAGAGAAGGGCGAGCTGCTAAGAACAAAACAAAAAGAGAAGGATAGCAGTGGTAGATTTGCATTACGTGCTTTTTGTATTGTCAGGGATGGTTGTGTTCATGTTTGTATCTTGTGACATAAAATAATGATAGATAGTACATCATCTTTCTTTTCTTTTCTTTTTTTTGGTTTATCTGAATATTTTGATCCAACTTTGACTGGTGCAATGTACAAATTGTTTCTGGAAATGCGTTTCAACTTTGTCCACATATATCATTACCCTTTAAACTATTTCAAAAGATTCTTTCTTGGCATATAATTTATCTTCTATCCTTCTTTTGTCAACAGTTGTTAGTTTACTTAAATATTGTGTCAAACATTGCAAGGCATATTTTATTTTAATTTTGTTTTATGTGTTCTCACATCAGATCTTAAGTTTGATTGTGGAAAAAATCCATTCAAGCAGCTGATTGGCATCATTTCATTTTCATTTTGGTGTTGCAGTAGCCATGACAGGTTCAGGGATGAACTGGTCTTTTTCCAGGAAGGTTTCTTCTCTTCCTCAGTTCCTATCATTTAAGTCTTCAGTGGAAGAGTCTCCCGGAAAGACTATTCTTGATCCAATATCATCTTCTGGCTTTATGGCTATTTCTACTCCTGAGGCTTTTGATTCTAACCAGAAACCATATGCTGGCATTGTTCAGGTATATTGAAAAGTTCAGCTTCAAGATTTAATTAAACAAAGTTTGATATTTGAGCTCTTAGATAGGAACGGCTATCTGCCATTTATTTCATGCTCAATGCAGCCTCTTCTTTTTTAATATATTCCTTTTGATTTTTTGACATTCAAGTACTATCTCTTCATTGCTTGTTTCTGTCTACTAGAAAAATCTGACTCATGACAAACAAGCCGCAAGCAACCATAGAATGGCAAGCTATGCTACTGTTCATCACTACAAAGCGGATCCAGTCCATCACCCACAGGAAGTGAGGACATTCCCTGTTAATAACCAACAAAATCAAACAATTACGATTTCCATGAGCACTCCTGTTTTGCAGTCCCATCTTGGTTCCTCTGGGCACAATGTGGTTGGTAATCCTATAAGCGCACAACCTCTTGGTGCAGTTCCGGTCGTAACCCCTGTTTCTGTCCTTTCCCCCACGAATTCCATCGTTGGCACCACTGATCTTAGGTATCTAAAACCGCCAAATGCCGTTGTATAGGAGTTTTTAGTCTCAGTTTGCTCACCTCAATTTCAATTTCATGTGTATGAACAGTTCCAAAGCCTCTGTTAATGCTGCTCAGTTAACCATATTTTATGCCGGATCTGTGTGCGTTTATGATGATATATCACCTGAAAAGGTATTTGCTTTGGTCTTTTTTAATCTTTCCAAATCTTATCTTTTTTGTTCTACAAGTGTAGACTAATTCAAACTTGTGAATCCAGGCGCAGGCCATTATGCTTTTAGCTGGTAATGGGGCTTCTCCATCTCAGAACAAGTCAGTTCAAACTACTCAAACACGAGCACCACCAATCCCAAAACCTTCAATTGGTGATTGCTATACAGGAAACAGAAACCTGAATATGCCTTTGTGCTCAGGTCTTGCAAGCCCCATCTCTGTGACCTCATGTAGTCCCAGTGAATTGTCAATAGGGAAGCCAGTAGTAGCTTTAGCATCTTCTGTTAACCAAACAGAGGCTTCGAATCCAATTATTTCAGTAGGACCTGTATCTTCAGCTTTAGTCCCCCCAGGTATAATATTGTTTCCGTAAGGTTTACTCTCTTAAAATTGTTTGTCGATAGTGCAGCAGTTTGATATGATACCTAGAACTCATATTTGTCTTACAGTTGCTGTACCTCAGGCTCGAAAAGCATCATTGGCTAGGTTCTTGGAGAAGCGCAAGGAAAGGTATATTTGAAAATTTTAACCACTACATTAAAAAGATCAATTCTTTCCATTTTTTGAGGCTCAAAAAGAGTTTAATTTCTTGGGATTCCAGGGTTATGTGTGCATCTCCTTACAATGCTAGCAAGAAATCACTTGACAGCAGTGCCCCTGGATCCGTTTGCACGAGTTTATCAATCAGTTGTTCAAGCTCCAAAAATTAGTTGCAGTCAAAGACGGAAGACATTAAAGCCAAATTTGAACAGTGAGGAGGTATCCTGTTGAAGACATTAGATAGTTTTAACTTTTTTATTTCCCCTTCAATTCTTTCAGCATAAGTTTTTAGTCAAGTTCCAACCCTAGATATTTATGTTTTTTACTATATAGTATCAAAAACTTGAAACGTTTTTGTCATGATGGGATTTTTGTGATCCGACAAAGCTGTAAGCATCTTGTAATTTATGTCAATTGTTTTTGCCTCTCGCTTCCCGGTGTCAGTTTTTGGTAATGGAATAGTCTTTTCTTTGAATTTAAAAGATTTCACAATAATAGCTTTCTTTTCATTCAAAGAAAGTTGAAGGTGTTCTTTTACACCGTTAAAACCGAGTCACGCAACAATCTACAGTTTTATATTCAGCTTTTAAAGTAAGCTTATTCCATATTAGTGGATGGATCCCTATAAGAAATGAGTCTCACCCGTGGTGGAAATTTTGAGTGAATGCATGGTCGGATGGGCCTTTTTGGAGATTTAGATGAAAAAGAGGAGACAACCTAGAAAGAGTAAATGAACAAGAACGCGTAAGTTGCTAATGCCACAGGGGGGCGAGGTAGAACACTACAATAAATACATACAATTTGCGACGTTTTTTTATATATAACGTCACGAATTATTCAGGCTTTTTGTAACGTTTTAAAAACGTCACAAAAAGATTCAATTTTAAAATATTGCGGATTTGTCAAATTTTTTGCGACGTTTTATCAATAAAACTTCGCAAAATAAAAATTGCGTCGTTTTGTTGAAGAAAACGTCATGGAAGGGTAACTCAAACTGTTCTGCTTCAGGAGTAAAACGACGTCATTTTGGTTTTCTTAAAACCTACCCGAATCCACTTCCCCTCCCTCCCCAAAACGACGTCGTCCCAAACGACGTCGTTTTGGATTTCTTAAAACCTACCCGAGTTTCCCCCCTGCAAAACAATGTCGTCCCCCCTCCCAAAACGACGTCATCTCAACTTCGGTGTAAATGAAAAATGTCGAGGGTAATTCATTTTTCCTCAATCCCACGTGCCTGCTACTTTCTCCTTTTCCCTCTCTCTGGAGCCACTTTCTACCGTTGTTTTCTCTTCTCCTTGTTGACGTTTGCATGCCTCTATCTTCTCCAGTCGGAGTGCTTCTGTCTTTTGGTGGAGTTAAGTCATTCAACATTTGTGCTACTGTTGTTTTCTCTTCTTCTTAATGAATGTTGTGTTCCCTGTGTTGGTATTTTAAGAGAAAATACTTGACGATTTAATTTGGTTTTTAGAGTGTCTTTGCGTCTGTTTTGATTATATGTGGTGCATTTGGCTTTGCATTGTGTTACAGTATGTTAAGGAAAAATACATTATTTCCTTAGGTGATTTGGGATAAATCTATCATGCCTTTGAAGTGTTCGACGAAAGTTCAGAGTAGTTTATGGATAAAGTACTAGTCACTAAACGTTAATTATATAGTTTGAACATAGGGACTTGGTTCTATTGTTAATTATATATAGTTTTTCATCCTTAGATGATGTTAACGTCATTAGTTTGTTGTCTGCGTAAGGATTAAGGGGGGATAATTGGGGACGTAGCTCAAAGGAGGATTAATCTCACCATCATATTTCAAACCGAGTTCTTTAATTTTATTCTACTCGTATAGCTTGTTAGTTGGGAAAGTATGAGAACTCTGCTGCTTCCAACTTACTGACAAGTATGAATTCACAATTAAGAGTATATTATATGCTAATTGTAAAATATTCCTTTGCTATTTTAGGATCCACGACTGATCCAAAAAAGACAAAGGGTGTCACAAAAAGACACGGATTGGCAAAGATTAATAAGACGATAGGTAAGAGACTGGAGATAGAGATCTCCCTCACTGAAGGACGACCAACCAACTTCGTACAGTCTGCTAAATTATCAAGTGAAATTAGTATGGTATCTTGAAATTCCTTACCTGTAAGAACAAAATGGAAAAAAAATACTAATGAGGAGTTGGACATTGCATTTGATAAGTTAGACGTAAGTATTATAAAACTATCTAATTTGTACATGTATTCCATATGCCTAAAGCTTTGACCAATAATTTATAATTTTTTGCAGTAAAAGTTAGAAGTCAAGGGAATGAGGACAGGCAACGAAGTTCATACTGCTGTGAAGAAGTTTCTTTCTTTAAGGTCCAAAGATCAAAGATTTCATTTAAAAAAGTGTTTTACCAAGCACGGAAAGGATGTTAAGCCGCATAATGTCACAGTGGCAAAGTGGATGGATTTATGCGAATAGTGGGAGCAATCAACTACAAAGGTTAGTTAATTTGATCACAAAACTTAATTTCACAACTTTATTGACAGCTGATTATATTTTAGTATTTATGAATTGTGATTTATAGATGTTATAATAGATTTTGTTACGTGTACGATTAGGAAAAAGTCAAAAAGCCAAATTAGCTAGTAGTCAGTTTAAATGTCAACCAAACTCTAGCTCCAAGGCCTTTGTAGCGATGCAGCATGAGATTGTGAGTTATTATCTTTTTAATTATATTGTGCTTTGATTGACATTTCAAAATTTATAATAAATATTAGTAATATATTTCTATACAACAGAGTGATAAAGATGGAGAAGAGTGTGACCGGATAAAACTATGGTATCACACTCATTATGTTGAAAGTAAAGGTCAATGGATAACTACCGAATGCAGATAAAAATGGGTGAGTACATAGTTTATTTACAAATATTTCTTAAATGAGAATGAGACTATGTATGTAATTAATTCTTACTTTTTCAGGAATTAATGTGTAAGGAATTGGTAAATTCAATAGAACAAGGTCATTCAATGATAGTGGATGAAGTGTGTGACAAAGTCTTGGGCACTAAATCAGATTACGTTGTTGGCATGGGAGTCGGGCCTCGATCACAAAGGAAGACTTCGGTCAGAAAGAGACTTCGAGACGAACTAGAGGAGTCGAAGAAGGTTAATCAAGGGTTACAGTCTCAAGTCGATGAATTGAATAAAAAAGTTGAACAAATGTAGGATCGATTCACTACCGAAGTCAAACAACAACAAAAAAGCTCTCGAAACTTTTATGTTCTACACATAATATTCGATTAGATTAGATATATGTACTCATATTGATATATTAAACACTTATGACGTACTATTTATATTAATTACTGTATTATGAAATGTTTGGGAATTACAATTAAATAATAAATTGTATGCACGTATGAAATTCTTGTGACATATGAATAATTATTAAAATTAATGATATACTAAAAAAATTGAAGAATTATTAAATAAATAAAATTTATAAATAATATTGAATAGTTGTTAAAAAAATAAGATTAAAAATTTGTATTTTAAAAAATAATTATTAAAATAAAAATTATTAAATTAATATGATTTTTGAATAATAAAAAATAATAAAAATAATAATAAAAACGTCACGGAAGACATTTCGCGACGTTTTTTTAGAAACGTCGCGATAAAAAATAATATAAATAATAATAAAAACGTCACGGAAGACATTTCGCGACGTTTCTAAAAACGTCTCGAAATACATTTTGCGACGTTTCTAAAAAAACGTCGCAGATTCCTTCACATTCTCTGACGTTTTAAAAACGTCACGAAATGTGCAAACTTTTAGTGACGTTTTTCAAAACGTCGCAGAATGTAAGTATTTTTCGTGACGTTTTTTGAAAAACGTTGCGGAAACCTTTTGCCTACACCACATTCCGCGACGTTTTTTGTGACGTTTTTGGACATTCTCTGACGTTTTTAAAACGTCGCAGAATGCCTTGTTTTATTGTAGTGTAGGGACATATATTGAATAATCCAATTAACAAAAATGTCAAGAAAACCAAATGCCTTCAGAGTGTTAAGAATAAATCCCCAATCCACTGCATCATAAGCTTTCTGAAAGTTAATTTTGAGTACATAATTCTTATGGTTGTTCTTCCTGTTATAGTGATTGCAAAGTTCCAAAGCTAGTGCTATATATTCACCAACTTGCCTCTTAGAAATATAAGCACCTTAAGAAGGATCTATAAGGTTTATTAATACAACTTTCATCCTTTCAACAATTACCTTAGAGCTTATCTTATATATAGAATATCAACAAGAAATGGATTTGTAATCTTTTAGGAATATGTGCTCCTTTCCTTTAGGAACCAATGTAATGAAAGTGTTGTTCTCTTCTTTAAGGAGTATTTTATTATTGAAAAGCTCCTTAATCACATTAACTACAACTTCATTTATGAGGGACCATTCTCAGTGAAGAAATGAATGATAAAACCATCAAGGCCATGGACTTTAAAGGGAGCTATTGATTTGGGAGCATTTTCAATTTCTTCGGTAGTAATTAGTATTGAGAGAGATTTTTATTCCTATGGTCACAACTTATGCTGAATGATTTTATCAATGAGAGCAACTAAGGAAGAGGCAATAGAAGGAGATGTTAAGATTCTATGGAAGTAGCTTTCAAATTCTTTAATGAACTAAATTTGTGTACTGAGTAGAGTGCCATTGCTATCAAGAGTGACAATCTTTCTTTTTGTAAAATGAATGAAATATATTAAGTATAGCAGAAACGATTACAAGATTGAAATCATCGATGACCAATAGTTTGATAGTTCTATACTAAATTCACCCTATCGATTTCATACTTAAAGCATTAAAGGTTACAAAAGCAAAACAGAAAGAGCATATTAACAAACATTAGCTTATAAATTCCATATCATTTTTATGCAACGAGTGAGCAGGTGATTAACTCTTCTAATGAGTAGGACAACTCTTATCCAGTTGCGAGTTTTCTCTATCAACTTATGCTGGTCTAGTTCAGTTTGCTTGTATAAAGGGTTGTTTCTTTCCTTCAAAATCATGTAAATGGTAGTTCTTAGAAGTCATTCTAGAGAGAATTGCTTTATCAAAGAAGGTGGTGTTTTTGTCTACATCATGTAGCTTTATAATTTTGGATCTCTTCTTCATTAGCGATAGTCAAATTTTACTACTTGAGTGAAATTAGGCAAAGCTTGTCTCTTTGCCTCCTAAAGAGCACAACAAATAAGATTGAGGTAGAGATCATCTCGAGCTTTACTAAAGGTTGATTTCGCAATGTTAAGGAGTTGATGCACATTGCCTATATTGGATTTATAGAAAGAATTAATCTCTTCCGTAATTTATATGATCTTCTTAGAGTATTGGAATTACTTGGTGCTAGAAAATGGTACATTTAGACCTATAATAACAACATCCTTAAAACCAGATAAGTTGGTTAATAAATTGTTGAAGCCAGAGGATGTCTGAGTGGAGAGTTTATTGGTTCAAAGTGGACAATCACTAGAGAGTGGTCGGATATGCTTAGATTGGGAAAAATAGCTTTAAAGTAAGGAAAGGATTGAAGCTAAGCTAGGTTATATAATACTCTAACTAGATTTTTCCTCAAAAAGGTTCTTGTTTCTATTTGTTGCTCCATGTATTAAAGTTACCACCATTAGGTAGGTCAATACTCACACAGAGGTATGTTGGAGCTGTAACTTTCTACTTCGCTTTGGTATAAAATGGAATTAAATTCTCCAGCTAGTAGCCATGAGGTGTTAATATCAAGAGATATCTTTTTTAGCTTCTTCCATGGTGAGACTCTCTAATAGGCTTGATTGTGAGCATAAATGATGGATATATACATTAGATTGTCTAAAATCTTATGTCTAATATACAAATGAATTAATTGATCATTGATTATGGAGCTGATCACTTCCACCTTATCCTTATTGTAAATAGCTAAGATTCTTCCATTACAATGGCAATCATGATTAGTAATAGCTAGGCAAAATGAATTGGCAGTTGTTATTACTTTCCCTTATTCTAGTCTCTAAAATGCCTATTAAATTGTGCTTATTGTATGTAATAAACTCTAACAATTTATTACTTAGAAGGGACATTCATCCTTTATATTAAATGAGGTAATAATCTTATCTAAAAAATATAAGAAGAATTACTCTTCCTTTTGTTTGATCTTTTATTGGAAATAGTTTTATATTCTTCATCGATTATAGAGTTAGTTGCTTAAGTAAACAAGTCCTCTTCTAATTTCACTCCAACTTTATTAGGAGTGACCTCGACTGGAGTTACTTCATTTCTTACTCAGAGGTTTGTTATTGCAATTGCTTCTTTGACAAGGCTTATGCTAGTATTTGAGGTATTGGCAGGTGCACTAGAGTTTAAAGTTACTTTTACTATTTAAGTTTCAGTTTTATCATGATCATTTTCCTCATCCATGAGATTACAAAAACTACCCATTTTAAAAATCCTTCCAGTGGGTTGCGATGACTTTCTAGGTTTGTGTTGGACCCCAAATTTTTCTTAGAAGATTAGAACTATTGAATAAGAAATTTTGGTGATTAGTTACAAGTAAAGAACAAATGAATGAAAGTTTCTGAACCAAGAATTTATAGACAAGAGTAAAGTAGGGAATGAGAGATGTGGATAGATTTATGTTTTGCTATGGTGTGCTTGGTGGATAAGAGATTTTGAAATAGGAAGAATTAAAGTGAAAGTTAGCAGTAAAATAAAAGCAACAGTTGTGTAGTAAATTGATGAAGAATATGTATATATGTGTATGTTCTGTTATTAGTGCTCATGATTAATCATGGACTATAAATTCTTTATGGATGATATTGATTTGAAATGAAGTTGAGAATGAGGAGTAAATGAAGTAGTGAAGGTGATCTTGGTATGAGTTGTGTTAAGGAAAGATTTTTGAAACAAAATTGGTAGATGATCTGGAAAATGTTCACCAACTGTGCTTCGGTCTGTTAGCCATAACTTTTTCTATAGTTATCCAAATGAGATGATTCTTTGTTTGTCTTAAACTAGAAATATATGGCTACATTTCTTATGTAGACATCGAATTTAAATTCTGTCTTTAGGAATTCAAAATTTGCCATGAAGTTGAGAACTGGGTGCAGTACATTAGGACATCAATGTAAAATTTATGTTCTGAATTTAGGGGAAATTCTTGATTGATCTAGATAGATTTAGACAAAGTTGTCTTCTAGAAAGTTGTATACCTTTCTTTTATCTTTCCAACAGTATATATTATGAAATTTGTGGACATTTGAGATGAAAGTTATGGTCCTTATATGGGAAGATGTTCAAGAGTGAAGTTGTATCTTCTGCCTTTTTGCTTCTTCTGTGAAGACGTTATCATCTTCTGTGTTTTGCATCTTCTGCCTTTTTGCTTCTTATGTGATGACTTCATCATCTTTTTTGTTTTGCTTCTTCTGCCTTTTTGCTTCTTCTATGATGATGTCATCATCTTCTGTGTTTTGCTTTTTCTGCGTTTTTGCTTCTTCTGTGATGACGTCATCATCTTCTGTGTTTTTAGTCCATCTTCTGTTATATTTTTGACCCTCGAAAAGATAGAATTGGTCTTTGACGTCTTCATAAAAGTTGTAAATCTTAAAGTCCTCTTTTGAACCATATAAAGAACACCTTGATTCGATATCTTTAGGGAAAGTTATAACAATTTTCCCCTTCCTTCTGTCTTTTTGCTACCTTTTGTGTTTTACTATCTTATGTGTTTTTGATCTATTTTCTGTTCTATTTTTTACCCTTTAGAAGATAGAATTAGTCTTTGAATTCTTCATGAAATTTGTAGATCTTGACGTCCTCTTTTGAACCATATAAATAACACCTTGATCCGATATCTATAGGGAAAGTTATAGTAATTTTTCCCTTCTTTCTATGTTTTTGCTATCTTCTGTGTTTTGCTATCTTCTGTGTTTTTTTATCTGTCTTCTGTTCTATTTTTGACCCTTCAAAACATATAATTGGTATTTTTGTCTTTAAGAAAGTTGTAGATATTGAAGTTATCTTTTGAACCATATAAAGAACACCTTGATCTGATATCTTTAGGGAAAGTTATAGTACTTTTCTCCTTCCTTCTGTCTTTTTGCTATCTTCTATGTTTTTGGTCTATTTTCTATTCTATTTTTGACCCTTCATAAGATATAATTTGTCTTTGAGGTATTCATGAAAGTTGTATATCTTGAAGTCCTCTTTCTAACCATATAAAGAACACATTGATCCAATATCTTTAGGTAAAGTTATAGCAATTTTCCCCTTCCTTCTGTCTTTTTGCTATCTTCTGTGTTTTGCTATCTTTTGTGTTTTTGGTCTATCTCTTGTTCTATGTTTGACCCTTTAGAAAATAGAATTTGTCTTTTAGGTCTTCATGAAAGTTGTATATCTTGAAATCTTCTTTCGAACCATATAAAGAACACCTTTATCCGATATCTTTAGGGAAAGTTATAGCAATTTTTCCCTTCCTTCTATTTTTTTGCTGTCTTATGTGTTTTTGGTCTATCTTCTGTTCTATTTTTGACCCTTCAGAAGATAGAATTTGTCTTCAAGGTCTTCATGAAAGTTGTATCTCTTGAAGTCCTATTTCGAACCATCAAAAGAATACCTAAAACCGATATCTCTAGAGAAAGTCATGGCAATTGTAAAACATCTTCTGTGTTATTGTTCATAAACATCTTCTGGGTTACTGTTCATCCTATATAGTCTGGTCCAATTTTGACCCTCTAGATGACAAAATTTGTCTTCAAGGTCTACATGAAAGTTGTATATATTAAAGTATTCTTTCCAACCATATAAAGAAAACCTTGATCTGATATCTCTAGGGAAGGTTATGGCAATTGTAAAACATCTTCTGTGTTACTGTTCATAAACATCTTCTGGGTCACTGTTCATCTTACTTCTTATATTCTATTTTGACCCTTCAGAAGATAGATTTGTCTTTGAGGTCTTCACGAAAGTTGTAGCCCTTGAAGTCCTCTTTCTAACCATATAAATAACACTCCAATAT